>OMOV01097400.1:0-12666 GCA_900312565.1 Beryx splendens | reverse complement strand
ACAAAAAAGACAGTCAATCGAGTCAAGGCATGAGCACAGAACAAAACAGCAGCAAACAATAGATTAAATCAAGGGCGCATTCCTTGGGATGACAGCGTGTATTTAATGTGCGACAAGTTGACGGTGGAGAAGAACACTCACCTGAACCTTCCAATTCGTCTTAGATGTGAGAACATCTCTCCTCCGGGAACATACTCCATCACCATGTACAAATTGGAGTTGTCCTGAGAAAAGTAAAATGACAGTTAATACCAGGCTGACAAGTGAATATAAGAAATTCAACACTTAAATGAAGAAAATGACACTGTACCTTGAACGAATACTCAAGTTTGACGAGAAAGGGGAAGCTCACAGCCTGTAATATTCTCTTCTCGTTTAACGTGTGTTCTATTTGCTTGAGTTTCACCACCTAATAGACAAAAAGTGATTAGCAGGCAAATGTCACTTACACTGGCAACAGACCACCGACCAGTGTTGTTAGTTTGTTGTTGTTTTTTAGCCACACCCCATTTCATTTATGAAAAGAACCCAATAATCCAGACAACAACAAGTAATAATGTCAATTTTGGGAGGAGCCTAGCAGGTGGTTCTTAACTGTAGAATAAACTAAATCAGATCACAATGGCAAATACCTCGGCGGCACTCAGCCTGTAATGTCACCGCACACTCGCACGAAACCCAAAAATTCCAAGGCGCACTCCATTATTGATTCCTTGAAAATATCCCATGAGGCCAAAGATAAGCTGCTGAGCTGGGAGCACGCTGCCACTGACCTTTTGCTTGTCCAGTATTTTCATGGCAAAATATTGCTCTGTTCCTTTATGTTTCACCAGCATGACTCTTCCAAATGAGCCGGTGCCCAGCGTCTTTAATCTGTCAAAGTCATCTAGGCACGTTGTGCTCTGTGGAAATAACAAGAGTGCGTTAGCCTACTTTGTGGACGCAGCTACCTCAAACGTTAACTGCAGCCGCGAGGCTTTTCATCACTCTCACCTGTGGTGGACATTCCCATTTCCGTAAGAAGTCTTCTTTGGCTTTGGCTAGAAACTCTTTCACTAAAAGGGAGGACAGACAGACACAGTTAGCATACATTACTTATCACACAAACTGGAATATTGGCTTAAGAAATAAATTTGGGTTTTGGATGGAACTGGCAAAAAAGACCAATGCTATCGTACTAGAAAGGGAAAGGGAGAAACTGCATGGAAATTAAATTGTAAATCAACGGAGGAGAACACGGGCAAAGTCAAACTCTCATCTGCATAGAATATTAAATGGGATATTAAAAATATCACATCTTTTGTTTCCAAAGATAAGACAAACCACGGACACAAGACAAAAACATCCAAGACAGGCACATTAGTAAGAAATGATGCAAAGAGACTCAGTATATTTTTCTTATCTTGTTATTTAGTAATTCAGGAGGGGAGGGGAAAAATATCTCGGAAATCACAGGCGAGATCTCACTGAGCTCTTGTGCATCACTTTCTGTACTATATTACTGTTTTAGGGAAGGCTATGAAACTCACACGGCATTAAAATGATAAGCAAGGACAAACCAACATTACATGGGGAACACAGCAGACAGCAGATATCCAGAATGACAGAATGTGGATGACAAAAACATTGACTTATTATCAAAGCACACAAGAGAGCAAGCATCTCTAGCAAGTCATCACAATGAGACCAATGCTGTTCTGCCATTTTGGTCATCTTTTGGAGGAATGAGCATACCAAAAGTCTCTATTGATCACCAACGATTTGCAGGAACAATCACCCACATGGATGGGATGATACGGAAAAAAGACAGAGAGAAAGATAGATAGATTTTATGTACTCAACAGGTATATCAGATCAACACACATGAAGCATATGTAGCGAACAAAGCAAGGAGGAGTAAGGAACGAAAACAGAGTCGACATTCTGCGCTAAGAGAGGAATTTAAATGTAGACTGACTGTCTACTGTCTTAGTGTCAAGAGATTCACAAAACAGGTATGTCAAAATGCCATGTGGCAGAAATTCAGTCGTGCATATCGGCTCAGATTGAGAGGATAAAAAGCACTGAATACTTTGGGGAGGAAAAAAACATCCAAACCCTCCTGTCAGAGGCAAAGTGGAAGACTCGTCTGCCCAAAAACGCTCCTGAAACGCATCCCAAAGGGCTTTTTGTTTTACCTTGATGCTCAGTCTTTAAACTGCTTTCCCTGAAGTAGCTCTGAAATCATGATGCATTACAGGGGCACCAATCAAAATGACCCTAACAGTGATTAGATATTCCCTATCCAATCAGAGAATCTTAGCAGTTGAAAAATATGAAGTCCTCCTGTACGCACGAGTTGTTCCAAAACGTTGTACCTGAAAGGACAAATGAAACAGTCTTGACGCCGGCACAATTAGCCAGGCCTTCCTGACAGCAGCGCCAGGATCCAGACAAGCAAAACACAGTAGAATTACGTTAATTTGTTACGTTTCAGTGCGAAAACAAAATTCATAGGCATAATGAAATTAAGCAGGTGTGATGACAACAACCGTTTATCTCCCTCCCGAGCCAAGTGTGGCTGTAGTGGCTTTTCCATAATGGACACTGGCAAGGTGGTTAGGACAGCTGATCGGAGACACATGCAGGAGACACATACAGGGCACACAGGTACCATATATAGGTAACCAGGTCGTCTTGTGAGGGCAGCTAACCTCCAGACTCCAAAGCTGCAGCTCAGGGCACCGCGTCAGCTTAAACAGGTTTAACAGTCAGCCAGCCGCAGCCTGGGAATCCAGGGATCATAACTACACTTCGAAGAAATGCTTGGGAATATGGGAGCCACTGTTGATCTGGTCATCTCCGTCTCTGCCTGGCAATGCTCACTGCGCCTGGTCTCTCTCAATAACCCAATAAATCTCAGCAGAACAGATTCACAGCATCATAAAGTGACACTAGTTTAAACAACCCGAGTGCGTAACTGACCACAGATAGTTTTCTGTATTTTTTTATTTTTTTAAGAGTGTCTGCGCAGGTGCTTGAAAGCTGCAGAGAATGTCTGAAGAACTTGACTCACTGTAAGCCATTACTTTTCCCTACCTAGGACCTGATGCGGTTAACTCAGCAGATACAACAAAAAGCGAATACTGCCTTAATGTTAACGTCCTCCATTAGGCACGGGGAAGCATTTCTGATTTATAACACTGGACGCTCACTGATTATCAGCCGCATACATCAAAGTATACAATCGCAAATTAACTCTGGCCGAGGCCTCGTTACGTCAAACCTTTCAAAGCTTGTAATACCCCTTATCCTCTGACGAAGGTCTGATGACAAGCTGCTCCAGTCAATGACAAGCTGTGTGTGAGAAGTGGGGCTAGGTGGACCTTTATCACAGCAAGATTAAAAAGGGCAGCTCTAAATAAAAAAAAAGCAGAGTGAGATAATTCCAGTGTGTGTGTGCGTGTGTGTCTGTGTCTATGTTGGGAAGACTTGTAGTAGGGCCCAGTTTTATGAATGGAAAGAGGGCATTTGTCATTTCTTCACCATATTTGGTCACTGTGCCGCACGGAGGGAAAGCTTTGTTTATGCAGCCGGGAATAAAATGTGGTGGTGAAGGCTGAGGCAGAAACAGACCCACGCAGTCCCCAAGTAAAAACGAATAGTTATTTATAACAACTCCTCATGGGTTTGTGGTTTATTGCTACATATTTAAGATCACCCCCATCATTGCAAAGTTTGCAGCTGATACAACTAGTTATGCGTACAACAAGCAACCACAGTTCACCACATCCTGATTGTTTTCCATGTATCTGAGGATGACACCAGAGCGTTGGCTGCATTTCCCTCTGGTGCTAGCCTGGAGACTTTAGCCATTAGCCACGGATTTCCATAGGGAGTGACTACACGCCACGGCTAGCTGTGTGTGTGTGTGTGTGTACAGGCCAGGAAAGCTAACCATCAAGGGGCGATGGAATGACAGGGCCTTCTGAGGGCTAATCCCCCCCACAGCTAGCGTTAGCCTGCTGCCTGGTCAACACACTTGACTCTACTTGCGATCCAGTCGGCATCCCCTGCTTAAAAGGGCTTCCAATGTGCAAATCTATCAATGTGGGATGTATCGATACACTTTGCTTTGCAGCTCTCCTGGCTGTCAGGGTTCACACGGGCAATGCCCCCTTAACTTACAGCGAAGGGAGTCCAATGACAACAACCAGAGGGGTCTCTTGCCACTGCTAGCTAGGCCTTCAGTTAACTGTATCTGCAGATGAGAAAGCACAAGCACTTCGCGGCATGGTGTTTTATCGCACAGCAGCTAAAAGGGCGAATGTTTACAACGCTGGTGGGATGAATGTGCGGGGAGGAGGGAGGGGGGGGTGTTGGCCCTCCCCTGCTTTAACGTTACTGAGGCTGCCTGATAGCACAGTGCTTCGCCAGTGTCAGTGTTAGCGGGCTAGCTAGCTAGTTTGCGGGCGCTCGATAAGCGACAACACCGAATCATCCCGTAAAACATAATTTATCCCAAGCCAAGTGCCCCCCCCCCCAAACTCACCGCTCTCCAGCTCGTTGCCCTTCTTGGCGGTGGCAGCGTTTCCCATGGTATGGAAGACACGGCGGTCGCTCCGACTGCGAGAGATGGCGGTAGCTAGCTACTACAGCTGATGTTGGTACTCCCGAGCGTTTCGTCCTTAAATTGGGTAACCTCAAACGATAAAAAAATATATATAGATCGAGTCACACGCACGGAGATTAATTCCTAATCCCTTCCGGCAGCCCCCTTCTCTCCCTCAAAGATGCCCGCTCTGACTAAAGCAATGCCTGTATGGTTGACATGGAGCTAGCGGTCACTGCTGCGCGTCTCCCCCCTCGCCTGAGCAGCACTCACTGTTGCTCCGGATTGGCCAGAGATGTCTGTGTCAAGATACCAAACTTGACTCGCTTCCGCGTTTTTGTGCATCACGATCGCATTCGCTGATATGGAGTGACATTTGAGCATTCATTCGCCTGACTTTACTAGCAGCTAAATATAGGGAGGCACTAATGCTTTTTTGTTTGATTTGTAACTAGTGGCTAATCCCACTGTTGTTGAGCGCTGTTGCAAATTTAATAGGATTTCTATGTTAAAAGGAGAACTTGTAACCGTTCTTGTTACTATGAGTTTTATATTTACATTTTTTAGTTGAATTTTTCAGTGTGCCTAGAAAAGTTTATAGGCTACATGCTTTCCCGTTTTTATTGTCTGCACATTTGAATCATATGAATGTGCATCACAGCTGTCAACTTTGTGCCATGTACAGCAGTGGTTCTCAACGTGAGGTCCGGGGACCACCAGGGGTCCCTGAGGAGGTTCTAGCGGGTCCCCAGCAAACTGATGAATTGTTAAACTGCATCATTATGTCATTTACAAGAAGTGAACACAATTACAAAATGTAGAAAAATGACTGTTTTGATAGTTTCACTGTTATCTCTTTGCACAGATCTGGACAAAATCATATCTAACAATAAAAATACTCCCAGGTTTGGGTCCGAGAGACAAATGGGGGTCCATGGCCCAAATGTGTAACGCAGGGGTCCTTGATATGAAAATGGTTGAGAATCACTGATGTACAGTGAGCATCAGTGCAACCATAGAAAGGAAAATACCAACACAGCTAAAGAAAACATGAAATTAAAATTAGCATAAATTTAGTCTTACTGTCATCTAAAACTAAAATAAGTGTCGTCCAAATGTTTTAGAAGTATAATGGTTTTATCATCATTAAAATTATTTTAAAACATTTTTAGCACTACAACCTCAGCTTGAAACATACCTTAGACCCAAACAGCAAGAGATATGGGACAAAACTAGAATTATAGCCCCATGCACCACAGCTGCATAAAATTACAGAGGAAACACTGAGTATGGTAATGTAATTTGGTATACTGGTAATGTATTATAATAGTGATAATTAGCCAAACTATTGCATTATAGCCACTGTTGAACTTGAGCTTGGAGGCCTATCTCAATAAGTAGTCTAATAAAACAAATAAAAAATATCAACATATACTGTAAGTTTCTTTTTTTAATTAAATTCATTAAGTCTCTTTAAGTGTCATTAAGTGTTTTGACTTGTCAAAATAAATTGTTGATAATTTCAAAGAGTTACTAGTAAAACTTAATCGTGATATTTTAAGAGCGAGAGAGACTATAGTGCTCCACAGAGTAGCCTACTCACTGAAATTCTACTCACAATTTCAGTATTGACCAGTAACTGAGTAGAGTAGCAAAATGTTTATGTTCTGTCATGCAACACAGAAAATGAATAAGAATATGAATCAATAATGAAATGAAATATTATTGATCATGTTGAGCATTCTTTCTAACTCCAAACACATTAAGGCTATCAAAATAACAAGGCTATTGGTTCATATAATTTCAAGCAGAAACAGACACATTCTATTTCATTCTTCCTGACCGCCAGAGACGGTAGGAAATACCTGACTATGCATCGTGCGCATGCGCAGGAGGTCGAGACATAATGCCAACAAAGTCACACGTGTGACCTGGGTGACGCAAGCAACCTGATAATGGGGCCTGGCACCCAGCAGTCGTCTCCTACAGAATCTTCTCGCCTAACCACAGGTCATGTATGTTGTTAGCATTAGCTAGCATCAGTGCTTTATCGTCTATCCTATAGCCTCGTAACCCATCGGTTGGAGCTATGTTTTCGTCCTGCAGAGGCTGCATAGCCAGTGCTCATCTCCGCCAGGAGTTTTGCTGAAACTCCGACCACAAAGCGTTGGACTTTTCCAGGTAAGTAAGTTTTCCAACTTATTTCCCCGGTGGACGTGCCTCTGTTATTTACCCGCTTAGCGCCTCCACTCATTGCGAGTGAATAGCTATCGTGTGCTGTTTTAGCTTGTGGGTTTTATACTTGACCGACCAGTCTCGCTGAAGTGTTTTCACCTTGTTACGATGACTGTGTCGATGGTTGGGGAACCGTAGCGGAATGTTTTGTTTCGCTCCTTCGCTACTTAACGCTGTTGGCGGTGATTGCAGGCTGTCATGGGTCAGAAGCAGACTCCTTGAGAGATGCTGAGGCTGGTCTTTCCACAGTTAAGCAAGCCATCCAATTGGCCATCTCACGGCTTGGTCTGGATGCTGCCCCTGCAGAGGCTGCTCCCTCTAACGCCTTTTTCAAGCACACTCCACAAACCGTCTGCCTTCAGAGTTCCACCCTCTGAGCCATACATTGATGAACTTCAGAGATGCTGGCCAGACTCCAAGGCGTTCCTCCACCTACCTAGTGACTGCAGGGCTTTGGCTGCCATGAAGGACGCCGCCTAATATGATCTAGACCAGATGCCTGCCATTGATGCTTCCATTGCTTCTCTGATAGTATCTCCAGATGAAGCCCTTCGACCGGATGCCTGTTGTCCACACCCACAGTGTAGAATCACTGATGACCTCCTTACCAAGAGCTATTGTATAGCAGCTTGGATGGGGCATACTGGAAACGATCTTTCCCACCTTGTTCTAGCTCTATCGCAGACTCTCCAGACTGCCAGAGTTGATGCCCCGACACAGAGCCTGACTGATGCTTCGCTCCAGGCGTTTGCTTTCATGGCCAGAGAGCTTGGTAGACTGATGTCCACTTTGACCTTGACCCAGCGCCAGGTGTGGTTTGCCCAGTCCCCCTTGTCAGAGGGGTGCAGTAAGACACTTCGCACACTGCCTGTCATTCCAGGCCAAATGTTTGGGCCTGCAGCCCAACAGGCCTTAGAGCGTAGTGCGCAAGTGAACAAAGTCAAGCAACAGTTTTCTGAGTTAAGCCGGGCACCTTTGCCTAAACCAAGACACACCAGCACTATTCGCCCTGCAGCCAGCACTCAGAGTCCCTCAAGAGCCGGGCGCCCCTCCTTTCAGCAGGACACCAAGGGATAGGGCACCCAAACACAGGGCCCCTACAAACCGACCCCCCAAGCCACCCAAAGGTCATGGAAATTGAGCCTGACTCCCAACATCCAGGGTGGGCTGTGTGGAACCACAGGGCAGTCAGAGGGATCTGGGATCCTAAGCAAAGGCTCCAGCACATAAATGTGCTAGAGCTGTGTGCGGTACACTTAGCCGTCAGGCATTTTCTTCTTTTCTTAAAAGGGAAGCATGGCCTTGTTCGGGCAGACAACACTTCGACAGTTTATCATGTGAACCACCGAGGGGCACCAGATCCAGTCAGTCATATCGAGGTATTACGTACCATCTCTGGTGGGCATCCAGAATTCATAGAACCTAAGTTACATTCGTAACTCTCGACAAGGTGCATGCAGTCAAAAGGACATAATTGCGGCCTGGGCGAAATAGAGGCATTACAGAAGCATTCCAGAACCCCCTAGCAGCCATGTTGTCCATGTTTGTCCACCTTGCTCCTGCTGTCAACACTGCACCATGGTCAGTTTTTGTTATGTGGCAGAAAAAAATATTTATGACTTCCCAAAATTGTTGCACATCAAGGAGAAAAAAACAAAACAATTATCAGAAAATGCAACTATGGATAACCTTAATCAGTCAATAAAGGCGTTGTTGAAACTTTTATTTTAAAAAGGAAAAAGCAGAAATCGGACATGCGGTGAACCGGAAAATTTAGCTGTAGCTTGACACGATTGGTGGCCTCTAGTTCACAGTGATGGATTACCCTTACCGACCAAATTAGATGTGTCAGGAGGAGCTGTTTGGAATTGAATGGGAGTGAATGAGTGAATTGATTTAAAAAATTGATTTCAAAATATTTTATATCAGCAGATGCACACATTTTCATGACTGTGCCTGAAATGAGATATGAGATATGCCTGTTAACATTCTAGCCACTTTTAAGCATTTTAGCCAATTGTCACAACCCGGTGGCCATTAGGGCTGCCCTATACTGTACCAAGTTTCGGAAAAAATGGCAAGGTGGTTATATGTAAACTGGAATCCTGTGCCCCATATTGTTTAACTGGGCCAGTAATCAGTTAAGAAGTTATATGTCTTTTGTGAGAAGCCACGCCCCTTGACCTAATCAAAAATGTGAACAGTTAGGCCTACTTCTTCCTTGCCCTGTGACCAACCGTTCCACAAATGTTTGCGGTGTTATGTGAAATCTGTTCGGAAGTTAAAGGCCATTTAGTGAGAAAGCCACGCCCACCACCACGCCCGGCCAATCAGATGAAAAGTTAATCGCTTCTTCCTTGCCCCACGACCAAACTCTGAGATATCCTGCTAACAGACAAACACATGGAATAAGTGAAAACATAACCTCCATCCCACTCTGTTGGCGGAGATAATTAACATTAAAAGAATGGAAAATGTATAAAATAAGCAAAAACTCAAATCACACTGGAATTGTCAAACTCAAACAGGCTAATATGAACATAAATTCTCAATGTCCGAGTTCATGCATTATTAAACTGTTGCACCAAATGAAATAGTTTTAAGTTTAGTTCAGCTAACGCTATCAATACTGTTATCTGTAGCGTAAATTGGTAGCTAACGTTCTGCTAAATCAATCAATTGCTTCACTACAATAATTTTTGCGTTTATTCCTTATAGGCTTATTGTATTTGAGCTAGCTTAATGTTCCTTAGATGGCCAAAACTGTGGAACTGACCTATATGTGGACAAGCTGAAAGCTAGCACATGCATGGTATTACTATTTCTTTATTGAAAGGTAAGTACAAAAAAATGCTAATATTTAAAGCAAAAAAAGAAATCAGTCAAATCAGGTACTTTAGGCCAGTGATTCTCAACCTTTTTCATATCAAGGACCCTAAATTAGTCCACATTAGAGCCACAGACCCCATTTGATGAGATTTTGTCTCTCGCCACCCAAATCTGAGAATATTTTTACTGTTAGATGTGATTTGTCCAGAATTCCATGACTATCTGTATTGTAGGCAGAGATAGGTAAATAACAGTGTATGACCAAAACAGTCATTCTTTTACATTCTCTAATTGTGTGTACTTTTTGTAAATGAAATAACGGTGAAGTTTAACTATTCATCAATTTGCTGGGGACCCCCTGGAATCCCCTCAAGGACCACTGGTGGTCTCCGGACCCCACGTTGAGAACCACTTCTTTAGGGGATGTGCGGATCTATTCGTTGATCTATTCATTAAGGCATTTACTGGTATAATTGCCTTACATACCTATACTAGCTTATACTGTCTGGTGTTACAATTTTGGTTTCTGAATTGCTGAGCAGGCTGTTTCAAGCCAGAGGGATCAGCTGTCCCATTAGCCTGTGTATGTTGTTGAGACAAAAAACGAGTTTAGAAATGATTGAGTGATGCTGGGAACTAGGGATGAGCCTCATTAAGGTACAGGGCAACGTAGGTGACTATAGCTGTGTGCGTGTTGAATGGGTGTCGAGGGGGTTGTTTCTGGGATCCCAGAACTTGCTGCTCAGCCTTCTGGAGGTATCATAGGTCTAATTCAACTAAATGTTTGATGGCAAGTGCCCAGCTGCAATCACACACTCAGCCCTGTAACATTTAGATCAGGTATCTGGTGAATGTTGCTGCCTGTCTGATCCTCAAGTCATTTGTGGGTTAGTAGTACATACTTTTAAATATGAATTGGGGCTTCTGTATGGATTTTCTCCCTGGATTATGACACTGATGCTTTTACAGGCTTGATACTTTTTTTTAACTTATTAAGATATTTAACCATATTCTGATTTCTCCTCCCACAGAAATGAATGGTGGAGAGTGAACAGTAATATCTGGTGGGGACAAACTGTAAACAGATTAATTCCTTGTGATAAATTAAACTTTTTAAGCAAGCATACTTCCTACTGCTTTCAGCCACACATTTCCCCCTTTTTCGCTTTTTGTTTTTTACTTCCACTGCTAATAATAATAATAATACAGAAGGAAAGTGAATGAGAAAGAAAATGAAAATCTAACTCTAATTCAGTACACTATACTCAAATGAACCCAAACGGCCTCATGACTAGATCATTGAGGATGTTCAGGCTCCAACTAATTGACATGGTGTGTAATTCACCCATTTACACTCACAGCAGGAAATGAGATTAGATACTAATCAGTTCAGCTACAGATTAATATCAGCCCCCTTATTAGGACTTTTCCTGTGAGACAGGATGGACAGTGTGATACAACATTTTGTAGTCCCGTATTGCTGTATGCACCCTGCAGGTTGACAAGCAAACCGCTGCCCGGTAATTATGCCACACCACACCAGAGGGCAGCAATGCTCTGTTGCGGATAATTTGTGATGAAAACCTGCACCAGCATTGTATGCAGTGAGCACATGCCTTGAGTCAAAGGGTTTTGATTTAATTTCTTGTTTTAAGTTAATTGTGGTGAGTCTTTGCATTCTGTTTTCCGTAAGCCTAATTTTATTGCGTTCGTCTGAGACAAGTCACAGCTTGTCCACTGTGTGAATTTCACATGTACAAACAAAGCGCCTTCTCTTTCAAGTGGCACTTTTTCCTGACAAATACGTGACAGCACAGAATGTCCTAAGACTCTTGTTAAAGCCGTGATGTGCCTAATTGTTCAAAGGAGATGCACGGATGCATTTCTGTAGCCGTCTTTGAGTGTGTCACTCAAAAAATGCAGCACATATTTCCTTTTTCATTAAAATGTGTGGGAGAGTGTGTAGAGATATTTTGAATATTGAACGTGAAGCTCATCTGTTTTCACTCTTTTATCTCCTCGTTTTTCCTTTCTTTCTCTATTCCGCCAACAAACAGCATGTCATGTTCATCCCCACTGACCAGCTGCTCTCCATATTGGCTTTCTTATGTTCCTTGCAAACAGGATCGGCTGTGCTTCAAAGGGAATGATTGATGCCCTTTAATGAATGAATGAATGAAAAGCCATATCGTTCGGTTTTGGTTTTGGTCTTGGTCTGTTTGGACTTAAGTGCAGTAACCCAGTTATATACAGTATGCTGCATTATTTCTGCCTAATGCATTCGCTGGGCTATATTATCAACAACAAC
Source organism: Beryx splendens (assembly GCA_900312565.1). Lineage (NCBI taxonomy): Eukaryota > Metazoa > Chordata > Actinopteri > Beryciformes > Berycidae > Beryx > Beryx splendens. Next base: position 703 of record OMOV01097400.1, on the reverse strand, counting down.
AATATTAGTAATAACAATTTAATAAATTTTTGCGTTAACCAAGCATCGGTGTTCATTTATTTACAAATATGTTTAATGTTTACCATATTTTAAACTTTAAATATTATTTTTAGCTTTTATTTGCCCAGTCAAGGGATATTGGGTAGACTCACTTTTTCGGACACGCCCTGCTACACATTCACACAGGAGCTGCCTAGCACAACCACAGATTTCCTCTGTTGGCCGCTGACCAACTCCACTCCAGTGGCTGGGGCTTTAATGCCTTCCTCAAGAGCACAACAACAGAATTCATAAGGAGTGGGGTGTGTTATATTTGCAACTCTCCAGTTCCCACTTTTCATTGGCTCCCTAAATTCTACCCTCTTCCCGGGATTCAAACTGACAACCGTTCAAATGGCAAGCTCTCTCATTTCAAGGTTACAACTGCTTGGATTGTACAAGCCTATGTTTCCCCGCATTCCCCATAAAATCTTAACTTGTTGGTAGGGGGTGGGAGGGGAGAGATACAACCTGTAAGAAGACAATGCACTGTTGCTCTTCTTGGTTATAGTGTTGCAGAAAATAAGATAACAATTCGATCAAAAACTGACATGTCTCTCCTGCACTGCTCCAAGGTTGTGAGGTGATTAAAGAGAGAGAAAAGGTGACTGGTTGTAAGAGAGAGATGATCTGGCTATCTCTTTATTATCAATCACCAGCTCCT
>OMOV01097387.1:0-23270 GCA_900312565.1 Beryx splendens | reverse complement strand
TTTTTTGAATTGAATGGTATGACCTGAGTTGTGTACTGAAGCCGCATGTGCCGTGACCATTGTGCGCTCCTCTCCCAACAGTATGCAAAAGACTGTGAGCATGCTCGCACAGAAGGTTCCCCTACAGAAGTGAAGAAAGAAGGCCTAAACGTCTTCAAGTATTAATACAGTTAGGCCTGTAAAAAGCCCTGGACACACAGTATTAGAACCCAGAATAAACTCTAGGAAAGTAGAAGAGCAGTTATGGTTAGTTTGCATGTTTTCCCCCACAAATATATAATATATATATTCATATGTATATAAATAAAAATTCAGTGCTGTAAAAACATCTCCAACTCCATAGGATCTGACCCATCGTAGAAGGCCTAATACGTTTTACTCTTACTCTTCTCATGGCTAAAGCTACTGCTGGGAGTATGTAAACTGTACTGGTTCTCCTGTGTTAATAGTCCTTCATCGAGAATACAACACTGAGGAAGAGAAGACTTGTTAATATCATTTCAATTTTTCTCTTTTTTTTTGGTTTTAATCAACACAGAGTATCGTATCCTGTTGTGTAGTCATGATTTTCTTTCTTTTTTTTTGTTGTTTTTTTGGTAGCAGCAAAGCACCAAGTTTGTGTCTGTGTGTTGTGGTGTGTGTCTCTCTGTGTGTGTCTGGTGTGTTTTACTGTGACATCACTCCATAGTCTCTGGGTGTGTGTGTGTGTGTGTACGTGTGTGTGTTTGTGTGTGCGTGTATGTGTGTGTGCTGCGATCTATGAAGAGCACGGCTGCACGTTGACGCCGTGGGCTGCGTGGGTTTGCAGGTCGATGGCCTGGGCTGGCTGCTGTCCCGGCCGGGCGTTCATCAGCGACAGGTTCCTCACACAGCCGGTCATTCCCGAGGAAAACTTCCCTCCGGTCAGACCAGCCATGTCTGGGGCTCCTCCTGTTACAGGAGCACACACACACACACACACACAAAACAACCAGTGATAAACTTTCTCTTGGTCTTTCTACCTGAAATGTACCTACAAATAGGAGATAATGAAGTGAATATTGGACTTTTGGCCCCATGGTGCAACTGTTTGCAACAAAACACTTGGATAATGCTGCATAAGCTATTTGGAGAAATTTAGTGGACATTTTTATGCTTGTAGTGCTCAGCCTTCTTTTAATTTTGGGTTGAACTGTTCCTTTAAATCCACTCACCCAGGTATATGCTGCCTTTGGTGTTGACCATGAGGCTTTTGCCTTTAGATTGTCCATGTCGCGTGGCTCCTCCATCTATCTGGATGTATCCCTCTTTTCCGGTTCTGCAAGACAAGAGAAACTTGAGGAGATCTACACAACTCAACAAAAGAACTGAACATACACTAACAAAATCCTGATAAAACATAAAGGAAATAGTTGATGCATCACAAAAAATACTCAAAAAACAAAGCAGAACATGTGTTTGTGTTTCATAGTTGAACTGTGTCAAACCGTGTAAACAGGGTGAAATAATATATACTATCATACCTGACTGCTGTGACCTTGTGCCATTGGCCATCGTTGATGGACTCGCGGGACATGATCTCTGCCTCTCCACTGCCCAGCTGGTAACTGGATATCATACACATCACCAGTATTACTACAGCACTAATGGCCAACTGGCACCACTGTATATGAGATCAGTCTTATCACAGGGAAAGCTACAGTATGTGAGGTATCAAACAGGCACAGGCACTACCGGAGTACACTGGGCTCAGTCACCTGAAAACAAGGCGTCCGTTCTGTAGGCCGAGGCTGATGAAGTCCTTGCCTTTGCCTTGCTCTCCCAGTTCCTGGGAATCAAATTGTTTAATTGGCAAAGGGAGGAGACGCTGTGCGAATGTCCAAAGTGCTTTACAATGTTCCCAATGGTCACTGAGCAAACTGTGAGCTACAACATAGTATTTTTGATGTACAAAAGTAATAGCAAACATTAGGTAGCATGGACAGATTGCGCCTTATTACAAATTGTGTCATAAAACCTTTCATGCAAAACAATGAGAAGACAAGCCGTCATAGCCATGGTACATAACAAACATGACTTATTTTTCCAGATTCTAGCACATTTCAAAACATGTGGTTCCTAGGATGTATCTTTATAGTTGTCCACAGATTCTCGTATGCATGTACAGAAAGCCCATGTTTTGAAACAATCCAGAAGATGAGTGTTTTGGTGTTTGAGTGGATACCTTTTTACTAGCATGCACCTTTCGCAAATGGCGTGCGCCATTGGTCTCCTGAGGAAAATGGAGGGTGAGTTAGAGAAGCAACATGCATTAAAACTTAGTGGTGTCAGATAAAGCAGGGCTCGCAGCCGCCATGCCCAACAATGTCACAGCCACAGTGTCATGAGTGTTAACTAGTCAGTGCGGTGATGAATGCTGTTCAATAGCCGATGAAACATTCAGGAGAAAATGCATCGCTGACATGTAAGTGTAAGACTGACAGTGAATGGTGTGAGAACATGACTGAGTATCAGTTCGTTACACATGAAATCTACAAATCAGGTAGTGGTGATGATTGGGAGTGCTGAAAAGCAGAGAGGTTAGGGTGAGGGTGGGGAGGGGGGAGTGTGAAAATCAGGTTCTGGGTCTATATCCAAGGCCAGGGTTAGGATTAGGCTCAGGTCCAGTCCCAGGCTTAAGCTTCATGGTTGTGGACCAGGACCAGGACCAGGACCTACCACTCCCTGCCACAGGATCAGGCCATCAGGAGAGTTGGTGTTGATCTCCAGCTCAATGGTCTCTGGGGAGTCGTGGGCACTAAAACACGGAAAAAGACACGACCATTTCACCCGTATTATCTTTACCTGAAGTCACTGGGAGAGACAATCAATGCAGATGAGTAAACTACACTTACCTTCTGGGGAAAATTGGTTTGGGAAGGGCAATGTATCCATCATGGTGGAAATATGCTGCATACATATATGGGGAATCTACAAAAAAATAAAATAAATACAAATAAAAACAGCATTAAAATAATTCTTGCAAGGCTGCTGTGTACACAACTCTGATCCTCAATGTTATGGCTCCCTCCAGTGGCGATAGGATGGAAGAAACGCTGGTAAGGTAGGCTTGGTTAGGTAAAACATTTATACAAGACAGAAAGTGATATTGTTGATAATGTTAAAGCACATATGTAAATGTAAACTAAAATATTATAGCCCCAGATTTCATTTCTGTGCCCAAAATCCATATAATAAGCAAATAACAAATCCAACTGCTGCAATTTAAAAAACAAAACCAGACAAAGTCTTCAGTACACTCAAACCAGGCTCCAGACTCCAGGCTCCAGACTCAGTTGACAGTCGTCACCAATACATGAGCAGCGGAAGTTATTTGCCATTCCTCACACACTACAACATCTCTGACCATTCCCAGAGATAGGCATCAGACTTCCAACTCACCAAAACCATGGCTCCATGCACAAATACTGGATAAAGTATATGCTCAAGAGAAATCTCAACTCACCCAAACAACCATCACATTGTGCTTTCAACAGACACTTTCAGCAGTTAGTAACAACACAGCGCTGCCATCAAATGTGTGTACATTAAATACATTTAATTTTCTCAGTTTGTAGCAAGTTAAGTTCAGTGGGAAAAGTGAGTGGTTTGTGCGTTGTTGTTTTTTTTCTTCCTTCTTGTATGGACAGGCAGTTTTGAAGAAGACGGAGACAAGATTTTATGTTGCAGTGAGTAGTTAAATTACAGGACTCGACTTGATCAAGAAGAAATTTAAAAAAGGGGAATTCTACATTCATAGCATCTTTGAAAAAGTATAAGAAAGGTGCCACAGGTCAGCACACAAACCAGTTGATCTCCCACCTGCATTCTACCGTACCACTACCACTTAGTATAGATGCAGAATTCCCCTCTCCCAGATTTCCACAGGGGTAAGAGTCACCAGTTGAGCACAGACATGTGTTTTTGGTTTGTGTTTATGTGCGCGTGTGTGTTAGGCAGTAGACGGCTCGGGCTTTTGGGGCCGGACGGTACGTGGGGCCCCTCGAGGTCAGACGGGCCCCCTGTTAGTCACGGTCGTGTCAGGCAGACTGAATATTGAGATACTGTACCATTCGCCCCGCTAGCCTCCAAATTCCACAGGGCCTCGGAGAAGCTGGAGACCTGGCCTGCGTGTGCGGGATATAGCCATGAGAGTGCAGGGAGTAAGACAGACTTCATCACTTAGGATTCACCCAACCGGCACACACAGCGCAACGCTGGATCTCACACAATGAGCTGTCTGATGTTAGAGAGGCTTCACACTGTGGAGAATGTGAGTCATGTGGGCTCATTCCTGACCGTGTATCTGTCTATGTGGTGGTTCTGCTTTGATGATCAATGTCTTTGTCGACAGGATACAGGTGTACGCAGTAGCTAACATGTGTCCTGTAGGAGGACACATGCTTTGCAGAGGGCTGATAGGATCTGAAAGGATGTCTAACTCCCCAGGCTGTAAAATCACAACATACACATGAATCTTCATGCGGGTGTAGCTTAATATTGTTATGTTTTAGACTAATTGCTTCCTACTGAAATGAAAGTGTATTTTTATAAAAGTACAGAAAATACAATAAAAACATATTCTTCCATGTGTCCTGCTATTTGTGGCTTTGATTTGACCAAAAAAACCTTAAATAATAGTATAAATGGTTGCACTGCCAGTCAACACTTACTTTCTTCGCAGTTTAGGCCGGTGTGGCCTGCAGTACACACACACTGGCCGTTGACACAGCTGCCGCCATTCTGGCACTGAATGTTGCTATGGCACACGTCCTTCACCACCTCGCAACGCTCACCTGCAGAGTCACATAGCAGTCAGGGCCAGGGGTTAGGGTTTGGAGTTTATACAGAGGATATAGTGATGAGTGTTGTAAGAAATTCTGGAAAGATTTGATACTTGCTAACCCTTATCATGACTAGAAGTCTATGCTATGCACAGATTGTGGTGGTACACACATTGCAGAGAGTCCTCACCTTCAAATCCGTCCTTACAGAGGCACTGGTACTCATATTCAGCACTAGACATACAGTGACCTTCATTCAGGCAGGGCCGGCGGTCACAGGGGCTGTTGTCCACACACTTGCGGATGGCTCTGCTTTCTGTGAAGCTGTAGGACAGGTCCACCTTCTTGTTGTTGATGGAAACCTGAGCAGAAGGCAGTGCAGACATGTTAAAGCTACCACTTGTGGGAAAGTACTTAGCTATTTCCTCTTCTTTTCGACAGAGATCTCACCTCTCCTATACAGCCTTCAAACATTTCGCTGACGTTGGCAGGCTTGGGCAGGATGTCCATGTTGGGGACTCCTCCCAGATACATAGGGGTGTGGATATTGAGGCCCTGGGCTTTGCCTGGAGAGGTCTTCTTCTCCACTGGACCCTGGTCGACCCTCAGGTGGCCGGCCCTCTTGTTCCGCTCGGCCACAACTCTGTGCCACTGGCCCAACGTGACGGGGTCCGGACTGCGAAGAATTGCCTGGCCTGAATACCAAGATAAAGCCACAGAAAGTTTACTGTCTTGATGCATTTGCCTTATATGCAGGGATTTAGTGGAGGGTAAACCAACTAGAACTCTCTATTACCCTCGTTTTCATTTGTGGAATAGATGTTCACCTATTTAGATTGAAAAGAATCCTTTAGCCTCACAAGCCAAACAAATCTTAATGATGGAAATTCATAGTGCACATCATACTAAGTAGTATATAATATCTGCTTTTCTGAAACTATAATAGATTTTTGTTTTTATTGGTGTTTCCTAGCCACTACATCATTGCTTCTATGTATGCACATACAACTCAATTTAAATTCTGCACAATTACAGTAACAGCTGTGTGAAAGTGTGATAGTTGGAGTGTACTAGTTTCTACCCAGATCTAAACCAGTGTGCATCTCACCTGTGCCCAGCTCATATCTGAACTCCACATGTCCGTCCACCATGGAGACGGCTATGAAGTCCTCCACCTTCATCTTCTTCCCTCCACAGAAGAACATCACTCCGTCTCTCTCCAGCGGCTTGAACTCCAGCTCAACACGCAGGTCATCGTGGATGTTGGTCAGCGGAGGATAGGCTATGTACGACTCCTCACCGTCAAACAATGGAGTGGTCACCAATTCCCCTGGTGAAGGTGAAGGAGGAGGAAAGCATGCCAGTTTACTGAATGTCCTGAAGGAAGTCTTGGTCTTGTGCGGTATAGAAAGTCCTGATTATTTTTCAGGGGAGATCAGGGTGACTTACCATCCATGCACTTGTTTCCAGACTTGCCCAGGTGGCAGCGACAGTCGTAGCCCAGGCCGTTCTGCCGGTTGATGCAGGTGGCGTCTGGTCCACAGGCCTCTGTGGGGAGTAAAGGTCGCCAACAGAAAGACATAAAACACTATTCTTAGCATGTAATGCATCTGATAGTGCCAGCAATATCAAGCTGCAGTGGTTTGTCTGTGGGGTCAGTTGGTGTGTTGCATGTACCTGAGTGACAGTGCAGGGAAGAGTGGTGCTGGCAGTTGCTGCCTGTGAATCCTCGGGGACAGCTGCACTTATACAAGCTGGCATCCGAATCCTCACACCTCCCTCCGTTCTGGATAACATAGAAGAAACTATCTGGTTATTCTAGAATATAATATAGGACAAATACTGCTTTCATTTTAAGGTCCAGAAACATGTGACTCTGCAGGAGGATGGATGTAACTGACCTGGCATGGGTGATCTTTGCAGGTGGGACAGTTGGTGACGCCAGTAGAGCTGCGGTCAAGATCTTTGAAGATGACTTCCTCACCTTGGATGAGCAGCTGACGGATGCAGCCTGGATTGTACCAAAATCCAATCAGGACAAGCCATTGCACATAACAAAACCCTTTCTCCATCTTATATTACCATTAAAAGGAACCGGAATATGCTATAAACAGAGTGATGTCTTACCAACAAAACCAGCTTTAATGCCAGCAGTTTTGGATAGGAGGGTGTAGTTGGGGTAGCCACCTACATGCAGCTCCTCATTCAGATCCAGTCCCTGGAACTTGCCCTGAGGAGAGAAAATGTGCATTTAAGGAATCTATTAACTGAAATAAATTCATCAAATGCAACTGAGCAACAGTCTTAATCTTTTTAATTTAAAATACTCATATTGCTCACAAGTTGAAAGTATGCAAATGGAGGTTAAGTGAAAGCCAAGCCATTATCAACCAGTCCGTTTACATGTAAATCTGACAGGAGTACCTGAGAGCTGCCGTTGATGGGCTCCCCTCCATCTACAATGATATAGCCCAGGGTGTGGTTGCGGTACAGCTCAACTGTGTGAAACTCTCCCAGTTTGATGGGGTTGGGGTCACGAATGGTGGCCATGCCAGAGCCCACGTCAAACCTGACAGGAGACAATCGACATCATCAATGATGTTCGTCCTATTTACCACAGGTCAATTAAGAGAACTTTAAAGTTCAGTTTGAACTCCACCTGAACTCCACGCGGCCGCCCACAAGTCCCAGAGAGATGAAGTCAGCTCCTGTGGTCCTCCTCTGGCCATTGTAGAGGATCATACCTGGATGACCACAACAGGTAGAGTGAGTATGGTGCTCACACACACTGGCAAGCACTTACACCTATACACATATCCTGCAATATCCATCTTAACAAATCATTTAATCTAGTAGGTTTAATCTTCCAGTGGGGTGATATAATTCCACTTCAATTCCAATGCAGTTAAAAAAAAAATTCAAGAATTTTCTTCAGCCAAGGGTCATTTTCTTGATAGTGGTGGTGGAGCATTCTCCCTTATTCTGCTAGAAAATTCTTGAAACAAGTGAAACTGCATTCAAAGCAAGTGGAATTATCTCACCTTGCTGGTAGGCTCTTTCACTCAAGAAACTTATGATTTTAAGACTAGACATGAGAATAAATGACTTGTTAAGATGGACATATTTTGCATTGTGCTCACTCACACATGAGGTAAAACTCATTGAAAGCTGAATGGTAAAGCAGCATGCTATAGTGAGGTGGGTTTAAAGCCAACCACAGCCAGGTTATATCCTGCCATCCTGCCTGGGCATCACTGGGAACAGCCAGGGACAGCTGGTCACATAATGCTAGTCCACTGTTTTCCACCCACATGCCAAGAACACATGCTCATAGGCCACACAGGCAAACACATGGTGAAATGATCAAAGCTGGGGCAGTTTGGCATCATGCCTTACACATCTATCTTTATCATCTCTGATAGTTCTGAAAGGGAGTGATCAAGAAAAAGTGGATTGCTTAAATATGCCATACAAGGCTGATTTTTTTTTCACTCGCTGCAAAGTAAATTATGGTCCAAAATATTGAAAATATCATCAGTAAGTATTTGTCACACATTGAAACAATCCATCTTCTTGTTGACCGACGTCAGACATGGGGTCAAATTGTTTTTGCAAATAATTTCAAGCATTTGTTAACCAGTTAGTTACCAGATGGGTGGGATCTATTGCATCAGCAAAAATTCTGTGATTTTCTCATCTTTCCAGCTTTCACTGTAATGTCCTGCAAACCCCCATCCATCTGGCACCTAGGACGGCTAAAACAAACCATAAAATGCACTTGCAAATAGTATTTGACCTAGCTGTCACTATTTTCAGAAATGTACTTAGATACAAAGAAATCACTATAAGAAACGTTTGTGCCTAGATGTTGCATTGATGATCTCTGATACAAGTTTGTTCTTTCCTACCTAGGAAATGTAGAATCTGACGAAGTAGAACGGAAAGTAGAACTAGGTTTGCATATGCCTCATTGAGAGTTATGTATGAAATGCAAAGCCTGTATGAAAACATAGGCCATTCACCACTTGGCATCTCTTTGACAGCCGCTAAAACAGCTCTGTGTTTTGGATGCATTATGGGAAAGTGTAATGCAGCCCAAAAAGCAATACGGCCTGCATCAGTCTTGAGTTACTGTGGTTCTCAAGCACTGAGACTCACCGGCGTACAACATGAGACCTTCCCACCACGTGGGTGAGAGGGAGAGGTGAGGGAGAGAGGGAGAGAGGCAGAAGACCGAATGAAATTATACATTACAGACAAAAAAAGTTGCATTGAACAACATTGAACAAAGCGTTCAAAAGTGTAAACAAATACACTGTAGAATGAAACGTCCTGTAGAATGTCCTAGCAAATATAAGTAGGCACTTCTTTACCATCAACATTATCAGGTCTAAAGTTGATCTTGATGCTGAAAGCCTTATAGGCATTCTTGATGGTGGGCAGGGTGAGGTAGGACAAGGGCTCCTGGGCAAAGTAGGGCATCACTCTCTCTGCACAAACACAGAATTTAAAAGTTAGTCACGAATGCAGTTCATATTCAAAGTTTCATTTCTATCACTTGCTTGGATTCCATCCCACTCTCTATTTTAGGTAGAGTCAGATGTGCAGCCACTCAGTAGACTAACCGTGAACATTAAGTGTGGTGAAGGCTTCCACTTTGCCCTGTTTGTTGGAGGCGGTGCACACGTATGTCCCAGAATCCTCATGGGAGACGCGAGGAACCGTCAGCACATTGACCTCCTGGAAACACTTAGGAGGAAGCTCTTCTCCCAGCTGTATGCAGAAACAGACACAGAGAGACACATCGCATGGTCAGACAAACTGTAGAAATCCTAACAAATAAAGTTCTTTACTCTCTCCAGTCATTTACCTTATATGCAGGGATGTAGTGGAGGGTAAACCCACCTGAACTCAATATTACCCACCTTTTCATTTGGAGAATAGTGTTTACCCTTCTTTTAGATTGACAAAGATCTGTCAGCCGCACAAGCCATAAGAGTTGGCCAGCATATAGAGTATAGAAAGTGTAGAAAAGATGGCTCCTAAAGATTTCTTCGTTTTATTGAATTAAAAATGTCAGAAATATAAAAGTCTTGTTACCTTGGACCATTTGATCTCAGGTACTGGGTATCCTGAAGCCACACAGGGCAAGATGGCGTCAGACCCAACTGTCACCTCCTTAGTTTCAGGCAGGGCAGCGATTTGAGGAAGGGCTATGAAAACAGGCAAAGACATTGATTTAGAGTGGTGAGAGCTTCACTGCCATGTATAATGTGAGAACTGACATGATTACGTGATGCCGCACAGTGTATGTGTGTGCGTCGGGAGAGGCGATGCTCTTGTGCACTCACACTGGACGTTGAGCACCACCTGAGACTGGACCGAGCCTACGTCGTTGGTGGCGGTGCAGCGGTACTGTCCGGCGTCGGCCTCCGTCACCTGCTCAATCTTCAGCATGCCGCCCTTCACCATGATGTGGGTGGGCAGAGACCCGCCGACTTTGCTCCACTTGACCGTGGGCTGGGGGTCGCCGACGGCCTGGCATTCAAACTCCACCGAGTTCCCGACCATCACAGTCTGAATCGACGTGCGCACGTTGATCATCACCTTTGGCAGGGCTGTTGGGGGGCAGGAGAGGAGGGAAGGGCATCCAATTACAATAGAATAGATTGCAAGCAGTCTGTATTAGCAGGGTATAGCAGTATATTTAGCAGACCTTGGATGGTAAGCTTGGCGGTGTCCTGGGCCTGGCCATACACACTGCTGGCTCTGCAGATGTAAACACCTTCATTGCTCTGCTCAAGGTTCTCAATCCTACAAACAGCAAAAAGCAAGTGAGCTCATTTATTCTCTTCTGTGTTAACTTCACATTTAACATCCATACATTCAGTTTTTCTCTTATGCTGTCTAGTATGACTAACCTGAGCACCCCGTCCTTGATGTGGTGGTTTGGCGGCAGTGCACCTCCTTCCTTCAGCCACTCAATTTTGGTCTCTATGCCACCAGCTGCTGAACAGGTGAACTCCACAGCACTGCCCTGGGCCTTCACCTCCACCTGGGGGGATACACGCACTGCCAGGGGGGCTACAGGGGGAAAGAGAGAGCAAAAGAGGTTAGTTAGGGCTAACAGAGATACAGTATATGAATATCAAAAAGTACAACTGTTACTTGCTTCCCCCTGTCTTCTGTTTCTCGATTTCACACTCTAGATGTCCCTAAACAGTTAGCTATGTATCTGCACCAGTGTGTCCTATTTTCTTTCTTTTTGTGTTTAGATCTTGTTTTGTGTACAGTCCTGTAGTGCTGTTTTGTAGCGTTTGAGTTCAGTCTTTCCCTTATATTTTTGGTAGTTTCAAGGTTCTGGGATTATGTCTTTGTAAAATAAACAAACTTATACTTGGGTTGGAGCTTTACACGTTCCTGATTTCATATGTTGAGTGATGGTTTACTGAGGTCGTAACACTTGAATATCTGAATTATCTATCAAACTTTGTCAAATGATTATATTATCAGCATAACTTACATCTGACTGTGACTTTAGCCACTACTTCACTGTCGCCCACTTTGTTGCTGGCCACACACTTGTAGCTGCCAGCGTCCTCGGCGGTGGCCAGGTTGATCTGGAGATCCCCTCCGTTAATCTGGGCCCGGGGGGGCAGGCTGCCCTCCAGCTTGGTCCAAGTGAAAGTCAGGGGAGGAGTGCCGTGAGCCAGGCACTGCAGCCTTATCACCTCCCCAACACGCACAGCCACGTCATCAGGCATGGAGGTGGCATAGGGAGGAGCTGAGATGTAGGAGAAAAAGTTTATTTGTTGAATAGGTGACCGGCTCAACCAGAATCTTTACTCAAGCTAAAAGCCAGCCCCTTTATGCGACTCACTCTCTACATCCAGCATGATGGTGACTTCGCTGGTGCCCATGCTGTTGGTGGCATTGCAGATGTACTCTCCAGAGTCTTGGCGGCCCACGCTTGGCAGCACCAGGCTGTTGTTCACCACCTTGTGTCTCCAAGGCAGAGGGGACCGCAGCTTAGACCAGGTGATCTTAGGAGAAGGGACACCTGAGGAGGGAAGTGGAGAACAGTGTAAAAGAAAAGTGTAAATTGTGATCTAATTTGAATGAATTAACAATTTAGCTGTACTGGATTGTAAAGAAAATAACACACTGTGACTCTTTAGCACAGTGATGTAACATACAAGATAATGCAGAAAGGCAGGACATGAAAATGGTTCAAGTGAATTCCCTTTGTAAAAATGTGATTTGTAGCCGTCTTTACCATGGGCATCACAGCGCAGTGTTGCAGTCTGTCCCTCCACCGCAATCATGAGAGGCTCAGGCACAGAGGCCCTGGGCGCTGTGGGCAGTCGAGAGCTTCCCTCTACAATCACCTCCACCCTGGTCTCAGAGGTGCCCTCGTTGTTGCGAGCCGTGCACACGTATGTGCCAGTATCCTCTGGACGAGCCACTAGAATCTGCACGGAGACGAAAATACATTTATCTAGCCATCAAAATGTTCACAACCTCAAAACAAAACAGAGGTTGATTTCAAACATTGATTGTAGATTCAATTTGACCATGGTGTGTGATATACCAGTACCTGCATGACGGCATTCGACTCCATGGGCACCGGGCTGCTCAGCATGGTCTTGCGGGTGCTGTCCAGCCTGTGCCATGTGACTGAGGGGCGTGGCTCTCCTGACGCCTGGCACTCCAGATTGATGGGTTCACCCACCCTGACCCGCACCGGCCCACTAGGGGTGACAGCGGCCACAGGGGTCTCTGAGGGCACAGACACAAAATAACGTTATGGCTTTATAACTGGTCAGGCACTAGAGGGAGCTCTTCACTTATGAGAGGTTTGGAGGTGCGTGGCAATGGAAAAGCAGCTTGTGCCCGTGATAGAGGAAGTGCAGGCTGTTATATGCTACCCTGGTACTCTGTGTGTGTGAGTGTGTTTATGCATGCCGGAGTATGTGAATTACCTCTGACAATCAGAGACACAATGCTCTGGGTGATGCCGAACAGGTTGCTAGCCACACAACGGTAGGTGCCCTGGTTGAATGAGCGGGCATTGGCAATGGTAATAACAGAACCATCAGGGCCAACTTTGACATTATCTGTAGGATAGAGAAGCAAACGAAACATTAGATCTGCTGTAAATACTGCAGGAGACTTCTGGACCGGCTAAAAAGGTAGTTCTAAATCTTGGGTCAGAGGCTCCAAAGATGTCCAAAGATGGGGGATTTAAGGCCTTCGAGAATTCAAGCTACAGGAATCATATTTAAGAGATACTAAGAATTCAAAATGAGCAGCCTAATATAATCCAATTTATTTCACAAGCTTTCTCTAGCAGAAATTCTGGAGCACAGGTCATCAAATCTTGTGTAAAGCAGACAAGTGTGCTGCAACAATGTAATTCTTGGTTGCGGAGTGCTGAGCCAAAAAAATCAAATCCAATATGACAAATCAAACACAGAGTGAGGTAGCACATCCAAACATGGGAAAATGACACAATACAATACAATGCAATACTCACATTTCACTTATTTATTGGGGCACACACTTCGAAACACTAACACGTTTCGGCAAGTAAAGCCTTCATCAGAGTAATCATGTCATCTAATCTTCATCCTGCTGTCGTTGAATTTTATGCATGCAATGTTTGCCTGAGTTATGCTAAAATGTCAGGGAGTTGAAGATGGAGATGCCAAGTTGGGGGATTTGGGAACAACTGAGCATTAGAAATGAATTATTAAATGAAGGGACTTCAGAGGTGGACCATGGCTGTAATTGCTTGTAAATAATAACATCATGAAATCTGTGTGTCTTTTGTCTGTAGAAAGCAGACTCATTCGTCAGAAGCGGTGTGTGTTCCTGGCCCTCACCTGGCAGGGGCTGGTTGCTGGACAGCTTCCACTCCAGTCTGACAGGCTGGGCTCCACTGTACACCCTGCACCTGAAGCTGGCCGTATCCCCCAAACGCACTGCAGCACTGTGCGGCTCAATAGAGATGATGGGGGTCTGCAGACCTGCTCCAGGAACCAGGGGTTAGGACTGAAATTAGACTCTGGACAGAATCTATGTGACTGGTCTGGTACCTCCCTGACTGATCTCACTTCATCTAGCTGACTTGTTACTCACATAAAACTGAAATAACAGATTGTTATACAATGTGGCCACGGGCTATATTGGCAGCAGTTTAAGAACTCAAAACATTGCTGAAGTCCAGGAAGGACTGAACGAGGATGAGATCATGGGACAGTAGCGGGGAAAACCATTCACTCTGAGGTCACACTGGGCCGGGTTGGAAAGCACAACTGGAAAAGCCATTCATAATTTGAGGCTGTGTGTCATAGAACACCCTTGCCCTGCGCTGCCCTGTGCTGCCCTGCCCTCATGTCACGTATGTGTTCCTCCCAGCCTCTCACTGGCCATCAGCTGCCATCAGCTATGATTTCCCTGCTGAGAAAGAAATGCCTGTCAAGTCTAATCAAGTTGTCCAGTTGCCTCGAGTAGGGTAGATTAGAGCGGAATAAATGGAGCTGAAAAGAAAACAATTATCCAAAAGGGCTCTCAGCTAGTATTTTATAGCAATAAGTCTGTGAAACAAGACAATCCACACACCATCTGTTTGTGGCCCACAGTGCTGCGCAACTTACGTGAAGAGGATGAGGTGACAGACACAGAGACAGAGCCCTGGCGGATTGGAGATCCAGGACTTCCAGAATTGCCCTGCACCCGACAGATATACTCTCCTGAGTCGTCTGGAGTGGCTGACAGGATACGCAACTGACTGCCCAGAACCTTCACACAACAGACAGACTGATTTTTAATACCAACCTAAACAACTACAATTTTAAAGGTTTCCAATAAATAAGTTTCCATTCTACAAAGATCTAGCTGTATTCTGTATCTCTGCCAGCGTGTAAGACATCTCTAATCAAATATGGGCCTAGACGTGCGTTTGAGTGTTTGCCCAACCTGGTGATTGGAGGAAAGTCGTCCGCTGGCTCTTGTCCAAGTGACTGAGGGAGGAGGGTTTCCAGGGGCAAAACAGTTGAGGTCCAGACTCTGGCCCTCCTGGACATCAGCTATAGATGGCTGGATGGTGATGGCTGATGAGATATGGTCCGCTGTGCAAGCACAAACACATACATCACATTATGTTATATTATATTATAAAATATTCCTTGCAAACATGGGATATCCCGCAAAACTTAAGAGATACACTCTGCAAACTTGATATGAAAAGAGTGCTGCACAATGTGACTGAGGTGGACTGAGCCTGTTTGACTCTGATGCCAAGTTTGTGACCTCTCACCTTTGAGCACAGTGACTTGAATAGGAGACCTGTTTGAGCCAATGCTGTTGCTGCCAACACACATGTAAGTGCCCGAGTCGGACATCTTGACGTTGGGGATGAGCAGAGTACCAATGTCAGTGCGATCCATACGGGCCTGGAGAGGACACACCACCGAGTGAGGAGATTAGATCAAAACCAATATCAATGTCATCGCCTACTGTTTTATATGATATAAAGTATGTTAAATTTCAGAGATATTATGTAATGATTATTTAGATTTACAACACAGACAAACCATATGCTGGAGGTATAGCACATCACTTACCTGTCTGTCTACAGACCCTTGACACAACACAAATATGACATTGCTGACATCATGACATTAAATGATCACTAGGTAATAGCAACACAAAAGCACTACGGGGCAGATCTTTAAGACAAGACAGGAGTTGTTATTACTACAATTCAGTTGTTTTGTGAATGGATTTAGGATTTCTATGGCATCATACATTGTACATGAAATTGTGTACAAAGTAGAGCCAACATTACTACAATGATTTGTATGGTTATAATTTGTTAATATGAATTATATATAATGATCAGTGTTGAAAATTAAATGTACTAGACTAGATTGTTTTTACTCTAAAAGTGATTAAAATTGAAATGATGACAAAAATTAGGACAGTTAGAAAATTGACACAGATTGAGACATATTTGAGCCGATGATTACTTAATAAGCAATAAAAAGCAGCTTTTTTACTTGACTATAAACTTTGACAAATCTGAGAATTACTAGCCAGTGTACAAAGCTCTACAGCAGAAATCAACAAAAATAACTACCACCTAATACCTAAGTACCCATATGACAACCAAACAAAACATGTTTTTCTTCTTTTGCAACAATTTCAGCACTCATATCTAATGAGTATGGCTCTCATGAGTTTCTGGTTCATGAGCAATCAACAAACGACTTGTTTGTACACTACTCCACATGGCAGTCACAGTCTGCCCAGGGCCAGCGAGGCTGAACGTGGGCTTTTGGAAAGTTTGGAAACACCTCAGAGGGGAGGGGAATCTGGAGGGGAGGGAATGGGAGGGATTACTGTATCCGGGGGGTGTCGGGGCATCCGCGGACAAAGCTGCTTAGCTCCGGCCCGTTCAACCGTGAGGGAAGCTAAACCGAGCAGTGGCCGAGGCGGGCCCTGGCTCAATGTGTGTCTGAACCCATTGACGGGTTTTCAAAGCAACCCGTTTGCTAGAGCACACAGAATTTCTGCGTGGTCGCACGGCAGAGCCCAGCTCCCCCTGGGAAAGGCTGACACAACGCAGTGGCTCTCTGAGGCAGAACTAAACAGGCCCCGGAGCCCCGGCCGGGCCCAGGAGCTGCCTACAGACCAGACTAACACAAACCCCCCAGGGCTGGGGGGCAGTGGGCTCAGCCTGGCACGGAGCAAAATATGCCTGTAATACCTACAGTACCTACTGTATGCTTAGTCCTGTTAATACACTCAGTGGAATGAAGGGAATCAACTGGGTGGTGAGAGCGTAAACAAGTCAGGGATGGTATGATGTGGACAGTTACAAAACAAAAGACTAATGGAACACTGATATTCATACAACGCGACACAAAAACAAGTACTGCATGCCATAAGTAAACTAAGAAAACAACCAGACCCGCTAGTTGGTTTCAACTTATTTGGCTCTAGCTCTAATGGAACTTAGTGAGCAGCTACTTGCTGTAGTAAATTAATGGGGGTTACAATGTGTAAATAAAGGACACGTTTTGATCATGCATTTAGTCGACAAGATGTAAAGGCGTGGTCAGTACAGGACAATGGGTGGGAGTAAGAGACGGGACAGACAGACAGATGGACAGACCTGCAGCTCCTCAATACGTCTCTGTAACACATCGAGACTGTTGCTTTTAAACTGATGGAAACCGTGAGAAGGAATGGCCTGAGCAAACGTCAAACAACAGAACAGGGTGGGATAAAAAAAGGGAGGAAACAAACACAAGGGAGGGAAAAATAAAGGGAAAAATGGTCAAAATACTGAATACAGTCATAAGAAAATGTCAATTTGTATCAAAGCCCTGACACAGTATGATGAATTACCACCAGCACCAGTTACACCACGAGATACAAGATACGGATATAGCACACCGGAATGTAAATACATTAGTTACAGTTTTTAATCAGTCCATGCTAAAATGATCATTCAGTCACGGACACAGAGGCTGTGATCTCACCTGTGAGGGGATTTGACCTCCGTTTCTCAGCCAGGTGAGCTTGGGGGTGGGTGATCCTGATGCTCGGCAGTACAGCCTCAGGGTGTCGCCCTCGTGGACCTCAATGTTTTGGGGACTGACTTGGACTTGGGGCTGGGTGCCTAGGCCACTTGGGTTAGACCCTGACCGAAATATGCATTTTAGTGATCATTCAAACCAAAGTACAATGCACTGCAAAGAATATGTGTCTTGTTTAGACTTTAAGATCTTATTTTTCTTAAAACAAGTGAAAAATCTGCTAATGGGGTGAGACAACTCCTGGAACGAGCAAAACTGCATTGAAAACAAGTGGAATTATCTCATCCCATTGGCATGCGCTTTCACTAAATATTTTAAGATAAGACTTGTCAAGATGGGCATTTTTATGTGCAGTGCTTGCTGGGAGAATTTGTATGAGGACAACATATATACATACATATATACATAACATATACACACATACTCGTGCACACACACACACACACACACAGCATACTTTGGATATAGAGGGTGGCCCGTGCTGTGTGTTCGCCATGAGTGTTCAGGGCCTTGCAGGTATACTCTCCCTCATCAGCCTGGTCCACTGCTGTGAAGGTCAGGACGCCTCCTCGCACCACAGCTCTGGGACTCATTCTGTTACCTGGACCTCCTGGACAACAATTATACTCATTAAGAACATAATATAGTGTAATGCGTATTTTCTATCCACAGGTTAATATCTATGGCTGACTTTGTAAATCTTCTCAGAGTAGGAATACTGGGCTACATCATCTGCAGTGATGACATTTCTATGACTTCCCTGACCAATGACCCTAAGTGACAAGGTTCAAGCACTCCAAAAGTGGGATATAGCCTTGTCAATCCAGGTCAAAGCAGGTCTTACCTATCCACTCAATGGCAGGAGTAGGGTTCCCAGTCACCGTGCAGCGAAACTCGGCCCGCTGGCCCTGCTGGACATTCAGCACTGAAGGAGTGACAGAGGCCACAGGCTGGGCCCCCTCTGCAGCTACAGAAGGAGACATGCCAGTCAAGCATAGCTCAAAGTGGACAGAGTGAGACATCCCATAGGTACATGGAGAGTGTGATAATGCAGACTGGTCTATTGATACAGCGTGAAATATGAAACCCTATCGGGGATCTATACCCGATGCTTGGGCAGTATACAGGGTAAGCTGCAAGGAATCTCTTGGGTGGATGCATTTGATTGAGAATGAATTGACCAGACTGTGTGAGAGAGTGGCGGCCTCCGCCTGTGCCCCCCCCGCCCTTGGCAGCCTAAGTCCTCAGAGCAGACGAAACAGATGAGAGGTGGCAGGCAGGCCTTGGCATGGCCTCTGGGCATGTTGCTGTCTGTGCCAGATTGGCTGGCTGCTAGGCCCCGTATTCAATCCCATATGATCCCAGGGCGACAGAGCAAAAGAAAGCCCTCTTTCAGTAGCCAGGGAGGAGTATGAGGCTATCTAAGCAGGCTAAAAACCTCTGGGACTGGACTGTCCTAGGCTGAGCTGGGACTCTCTGACCTAAGTGATACAAAAACTCCAGGGCTGGGAGATATTTTATCATCCTCTATGGGAAGCAGGGCAGACTTGACAGCCTGACGTCTTGGCTAATATTGAAGATACATGCAACCTCAAACACTTGTAAATGATTTTGATTTATGGCTATATAATCTATATGGCTATATAATGTATGGCCCAAGATGTCTTATACTATCTTCATATGAGAGCTATGGGTTTTTAGATCTTCTGTGGTAGGATCAGTGTATCTGGAGATGAAACTGTACCAGTACATTACCTACGTAATGACACATATACAGTATAATTTGAGTTCTCTTAAGTGCATAGCTAGCAATCAAGATCTCACTGTGTCAGTTTAAGTAGAAGTCCCATCATTGAGTGAGCTGCACATTAAAATGTATTGACAGGAGTGGGTCTCGCCAGTCTGCTACCCATAACCAGGCAATGTAACATGATGTGATGAGGCTGTGATGGGATGTATTAAGCACAGTATGATGTTTGAAGACCAGATGACAGCTATTTCCCAGTACAGCATGGCTCCTGAGGAGAAAGTGGAGTGAAGATGGCAGGGAGAAGAGGGGAGGTCTCCTGTCTCTGAATGTTGACATTGTCACTGACAAAATGTTGGTAAGCATGTAGCAGCTGATAAAGTAATTACTGCTGCATTTATGGAATGACTTGTAATATGGTAACATGTAATGTAATATGGATAACTTGAGTTTCTACATTATTTTCATTCTTACGAGTTGTTACATTATTAGTCAATTTATTATTTCGCCATAAGTAAAGGATATGTTACACCCTTATGAAGTAATGAACACCTGTAAATATGTGATGCTATTATGTACTATCTGGGAATTTATCACACTAATAGGCTTTATTATATTTTAGTTGTAAAGTTATTGCAGTATCTGGCAGTTATTACATTATCAGTTGCTACAAAACATCCTGAATACGCTTCACCTACTCTATATGAGTAATGCATTGGGTTCACCATGTATCATACTTCAAAAGTGTTTTTTTGAAGTGCTATTGTGAAACTATTTTCTAGTTTTAAAGTGAAGCCAATATAATAATAGTAAGGAAACTTGGACATAACTGGACTCAACATTCAGGAGGAGTTTCCCATAAGAATGAACATGCACTTTTTCCTGCAGTGATGGACCCTCATGAACCCAAAGAGCCAGGTGGGACCCAGTAATGCTCATGTACAATCTGTAGGCCTTGACTATGTGAGGCACTGCTATCATTCATGATAAACTCTCAAGGACTGGAACTAATATGAATACTTTACATTAGATATGCTGGAAACAAATATCCATCTTTAGGTCTCAGTTGAACTAAAGATGCTTTCTTACTGACAGCACAATAAGCAGCATCCTGTCTGTGTGTGTGTGTGTGTGTGTGTGTGTAGTGAGCTTCTACAAGTTGTTGCTGGGCTGACTGTACATGGGCGCTACCAGGCCACCAATATATCCATGCTGCGGTGGATGAGTGCATGCATGACATAGAGAGAGAGGGAAGGGTCCCTCCAGGGAGCCCAGCAGAGAGGAAACCATGCCCATGCTGACTTACGCTTTCTATGTCCTTCAAACATTTCATAGGCTGTGTAAAACATCTGAGTCTGTGAGGCCTCTGGAAATGGGGGAGGGAAGGAGGGAGGGGACAGGTAAACTGACAGGTCAGTTCTCCAGGGAAACAGTGGATTACCTCCCACTCGGGCTCACTGACTGATCACGTCCCTTGGGGATACTTATATATCCGTCTCCGTCCACGAGCTGCCAGGGTTTTGTCCCATTGACTCCAAAAGTGCATCAGGCATAATGTAAACACGCAAACATGATCGCAAACGAAGTGAACTTGAAGACAATTGGCACCAACTTGAAGGATTTTTCCATTTCAGTTTAGTTTTGTTCTTCCTATTGGAAGAGAAATCCGTCCATCATCCATTAGACTGAGGAGTTGGAAGTGTTTTATATCATTAAAGTTGGTGCCATTGTATTCATAGTTATATGCACTTACCTGATATATATTTAGAGAGAAGAAAATGAGGTAACTGAGTAATGTGGCACACAATGCGTTGAAGTGTGTTGGTTAGAATGGCCTTATGGATTGTAAAATTGTGTCATGCTCATCTTACATTCAGCACCCACTGACTATGAATGTCAAATCTGTGTAAAAACATGTTGTGTAGTAGCCAATGAAACAATGAAAGGCCCAACAATATCCTTCTTATCCTGTGGATTCAAAGTCAAGGTACAGTGTAAAATGTAAAACACACACACAAATGCACACGCACACGCACACGCACACACACACACACACACACACACACACACACACACACACACATATAAGAACATGACTATGAGAAGGGTGTAGAAGCACAAGAAGACATAAAGGTGTAAAGAAAAGCCACACACTAGACATGCAGGTTAGTAAAAAGAAGCAGTATTAAACACAGTTTGGTTACAGCTTGTGTTATACAGCTGGTATACAGCTTGTGGTTATGCTCACTTCAATAAGACAAGATAGTATAAATACCCCATCCATAAATTTGCAAATCACTTTGGTCTATTGTCATTATTTTAATCAAATTGCTCTTTTTCACAAAATATTTTCACAGTTAAGATAAATACAATACAATGTGACATGTGTATATTACATCAGTTAGGTATTCTTTTAAAAAGCAATATAAAATCAGTAAGAGAAATATCTTTACAATAGCACCTTTGAATACATTGCAAGTTACATTATATAGTCGTTATGAGAGTGAACAAATTGAAAACAAAAAAAAAGGCAAACGTGGTAAAGTAATCCAGACCACATGGTAAATAAAATGGTTTTGAAATGTGCCCTGTGTGTAATGAGGTGTTAAAAGTATAAAAAAATAATTTCTTCTCAAAACAGTTTAAGATCAATTTTCTAAATAGCCTTAATGTAAACACACATCATGCAAGGTAATTGCATTCACACGGCCAATTCCCTCCAAAGATTACTAAAACAAATCTAGCAATAAAGCAAGCCTAATGTTTTTGATATATTTGATTGTATGGCAAAATTTGGGGTTAACATATTTCAATCAATCAATCAAAAAAAAAAATGTGCCATCGATTTCAACATTCCAACAACATTGACAAGATGTAAATAAAAGGCCGGTAATGTACACATTTGAGCTGATTTCTGAAAAACGTAGGATACAAACATTTCCCGTTTCTTTTGCATTTCAAGTCAGGTCTTACAAAAAATATTTTACCGACTAAGCCTAAGCAACACTCGATACAAACAAGACTCACTCCTGCCGACATTGCTGTGGACCCTCATAAAATTCAAATCCTTACTGAAAGGAAGCAGCGATATTCCAGTGGTATAACAGCACGTTTAAAAAACTTAACCACAGGCTCAACCTACTGCATGGCGGATAGCACCATTTTGTTCATTGACATTCATGAGGATGACCGGGGGAGTAACACAGCAGACTTTTAGGGAGAATACTTTATGGAGTGGAACAAAAAAACAAAAACAAAAAAACAAAAACGGGGGGTACTGAGGTTCTTCCTAGTTCTCTTCTCATGCGGATACACTGAAGTCCTCTTTGAATGTCAGTCCCAGAGTCACTAAGCACCCATCATGGCATCCACATTCCTCATCATCAATCACTACAGCTCAGGAAGGGAGGACCCCAGGATCCCAGGGCAAAAGACAGACACCAGATAGCAGCACCCTGCACGTAAAAGCTCTATAGCAGCAGAAACCGGCAGCTATACCAGTAATCGAGAAGCAACCAAACCACCACCGATTAATTCAACCCACATGAGAAAATAAAGAAGTAAAACAGCAGTAGCTTCAGCAGAGATTTGGCAGAGAACGCCACCCACAAATCACTGACAGAGTCATTCAAAGGGCCGCTTACTTGGTTGAAGTCTAAGGGGGATGTGTAACGGCATTATCACAAAATGAGCTTTTATAACCGTGGGCGAGGACTAGGACAAGACTTTGAGTGCAGAGTAATTAAGACGAAAACACCATTATTGGCCCCATTTGTTATCTGGAAAAACATTGTACTCTAATGTTTTAGTTTATCAAGACCCACAAGCTGTATATTTCTTATGAAGATTTCATATGAAGCAGAGGAAGATCCAGTGATTAGAGACAAACAAGACACAGTAAAAAGAGCTGGACTGGCAGATCTGTAATGAGATGAACATGGTTTCTGAGAGCAGAGGGCGTGAGAGGGGGCGACAGGGTTGGAGGTTAGAACTGCAGGCTTATTATGCTATTCACTCATTAGCTGAGTGTTGATAGTGCATGATGAGAAATGCAGTCAAACAGGGAAGCATGCACCATTCCAAAGATGGAGGGGAACCGGGGGTGGGGGTGCG
>OMOV01097386.1:0-13441 GCA_900312565.1 Beryx splendens | reverse complement strand
GAGACTCACGCACGTGCCTCCTCCGATGCACGTGAAGTCAGCCAGCCGCTTCTTTTCACCCGACAGCGAGGAGCTTCACCGGAAGGACGTAGCGCGTGCGGAGGAACACGCTATTCCCCCCAGTTCCCCCCCCCTCCGAACAGGCGCCCCGACCGACCAGAGGAGGCGCTAGTGCAGCGACCAGGACATAAACCCCTGTCCGGCTTCCCATCCGCAGACACAGCCAATTGTGTCTGTAGCGACGCCCGACCAAGCCGGCGGTAACACGGGGGCGCGAACCTGCGGCCCCCGTGTTGGAGTCGAGGGAATAGACCACTCGACTACCCGGGCGCATGATTGCATTACTTGACAAACAATTTAACATAAGGTATATGAAAAGGACCCAAATATTTACTGTGACTTACTGTGAACTCAGCCACTATCTTGGACTTGAGGGCAGCTTTGGGGTTGGCTTGGGCTGGAGAATAAACGTAAACAACTTGATAACAGACACTGACAGATGCATTTGGAAATCATTTGTAACATATGATTAGTTAGTTAAAATTTCATTTAAATTCAGGATTAGATTATGAAGACAACCTCAGTCAGAGTGAAAAAACATGAAAGTGACAAACTGACCTGGTGCAGGCGGGGTCTCCTTTTCTTTCTCCTTTTCTTTTTCCTTCTCCTTCTCCTCCTTCTTCTCCTTTTCTTTTTCCCTCTGCCGCTCCTTCTCTCGCTCTCTCTCCCTGTCCTTTTTGCTCAGGTTGGCTTTTAACTGGGAAATGAGCTCCTCCGGGTACACGCTCCTCTCCTCCCAGATAGAGAAGATCCTCTCCACCGACTTACGGACCTTCCCATCTCTGACGAGGCAAAGCAACAGGACAACAGGACACATGTCAGTACTAGTATGTAGGATTCTACTTCTGGATACCAGAAGGTGAAAGAAAAATAACCGTGTACATACAGAAGCCACACACTGAAGCAGTGTTGGCCCTATACTACAGGCAAATGGACGACACTGTGAGCACTCACTTGACCAGCTGGGCAGCACCGGGAAGGACTTCTGCAAAGGTTGCACGAAAGGCAATGGCATTTTTTCTTTTGCAGTTTTGAATCACGTCATTGGCAAGGTAGAACAGATTCAAGCGGTGATTGGTGTCCGCTGAAAAGAAGCAGAGGAAAAGACAAAGACAAGATTAAGAGAACAAATGAATCCTCAGCCAGACAACGGTAAGAAATAGTTCTGCACCCAGACATTCAGACGAGCTGTTTCAATTAGTGCTGATGATGATCATACTCTCAAAAGTCAAACAGGCATTCAAACATATTCAATAACTGTCACTGAATAGTAACAGCAGTGACTGAACAGTAAGCTGAAGACTATATCTGCTTTTGTAGGTATGGATTAGTTAAGCTGAAGACATAGACCATTAAATTTCTTTAAGTTTTATTTAAACAAGTTAGAGTAAACGTCTGTTAAACCAGAGCCATCCCTTTAGAAAAGAAGTGCCATAGCCAATATAAACTGGCAAGAGTCCACAAGTTTCTAGTGCTTCCTAGAATAGATCATTCAACAACCTGATGTTACCAGGCAACATTAATTTATAAAATTACAGCCAGTGAGCTGAATTTTTGCATGTTGTTGTTCAGCAACAATACTGACTTTCAGTAAGGAAGAGGTTTACTAAAACTGTCAAGTTTTAAGATACATTTTGGGTCAAGCCATGGAGGTATTCATCTCTGTGGGTTGACCAGGCTCAGTGTACTGTGGCCAGTCAGACACTGGTAGGAAAGACCAGTGCTTCCTTAACAATAGCAATGCAGTTCTGTAGTCTCTGTTAAGGAGCGTTGCTTATGTTAACCAAACTCAAGCTTCTGGCTAAATCTCAGTAGACTCCACATCTCTTATCAAAAGGAGTGAAAGTAACTCCGTGAATATACAACAGAATCTGAGGAGTGCCAAGCTATTACAAGCAACAGTTGAAGCCAAGATGCAGACTACATTTCCAACCAAACCAGTTACTCAACAGATCAACAATAGTGCCTCAATTTAAATGAGGGCAAATTGAGTTTACCTAGAAGCATCTAAATAGCACAGCTTATATGAACTAAGATATTGCCCACTTTCCAGCTCACAATCCACGATTAAAACGTAAACACACTTTATTGCTCATCTCAGAATAAATAGTTAGGAGGCTAAACACCAAAGTTTAATTTCTGAAATTAGAATCAATATTAGTAGTAAAAACTCATAACAATCTCAATACAGAAGATGTAGAAGAGATCTTCTACCCAATGAGCGTACCAGCTTGCCTGAACTGAAGTTGCAATATGTCACAAACTTGAACAGCAAAGGTGGCACCCAAAAGAAATCAACTCCACATGCCACTGAGCACAACTTCTAAAAAGCCATTAGAAGCAAATTTGGCAACATCGAAAGGGCGACAAGTTGTTCAATTCAAATAACCAGTTCATTTGAAATATCCACTGACTCTGCATCAAGAGTCTACGTTCAGGCTATTTCATAAAGATCAAAATGCAACATTTTAAGAAAGTCAACAAAAAAATGTGTAAAAGAATGGCATGTAATTTGCTGAGATCCAGTTCTCATCATACCAATCCAACAGTTAGTGTATTTGTGTATGATCGGTGTTTATAAACATGAAGAAACCCTCGGCTTATTGGACAACTCACTACCCTCCTGTTGAACCATCCTTTATTAGAAAAATCTTTTTAAAAAAAAATCCCTAATTATTTTTAAAGGTAAATATGTCATGTCAAAATGACTGCCAGAATGATGTAGAGTAATATTTTATTCAGAGCCAAATTTAGAAAGCGTTGTCTGCGTTCCCAAATAGGCTACGACATTGAGCTTGAGGGGTCGCTAGCATCGGCCCTTACTGACTTTATGAAAACTAACTAAGGGCTAAGCTATATTTCCTCGTGTACTACAAGAAGAAAAAATATTTAAGCTATCTGAAAGATCTTCAACCCGAGAAGAAATCTTTACCACTGAAACACGGTTGTTGTGCATTGAGGATGCAGACTCAAAGTACGGTATGTTAAAATATGGTGATTTCTCTCAATACAGCCTAAAGCAAGTGAGGGTAAATTAATAGGTACGTCCAAAGATTAGGTAGATATCTTCTGTCATCATATGAAAACTGGAATCATGTGAAACTTCCAATGTGTAGCATACTTTAAAAAGCAAAATATTCTCAGTGCTCAGTCTTGGTTTTATTCTTCTGAAACATTCTGCAATATTTTCAATTATAAAACTATCATTTTGGATTATTATTTATCATTTTATTTTGGTTGTGTATTCACAAACACAATCTGTTTGCTGCAAATTTGCCACAAATCTTTGGCATGTTTGGAGTAAACCATTAATTTTCCAACACGTTTGCCAGTAGTGGCAATCTGGAGTCAACTTCTGAAATAATGTAAAGTTGGCCACAAAATCCATTTCATGTCAAAGTTACTGCCATAAATGTTCTACTGCAATTTATTTCCCAATGCTGTTTTTTTTTGCAGGACATAGTCGTGGAAATTCCCAATTTGATAAAAAAGGTTTGTTTTCTCACGAGAGGATTATAACATGTGGGTGATTTCTGGTGGGTTTGCTTAGGTATTCATTTAGGGCCAAACTGGAACAACATTTTTGAATACACTTTTGGGAGCTGAAAGTTGCATATTGCCAGTTCTTCTTGCATGACTCATTCAGCTTTCATGGAAAAAATATTTGTTCACAAAATGTTCCATTGACTTTTAAACTACAAACTGTTTTTCCATACCTATTAATATTGAATTTTGACAAATATTTTTGCCATGAATAGCCTTTCATAATTTACAAACATCAACAATATAGCTGGGCATAGGATAATGAAAAAAATGTAGGCAAATACAATCCAATAGCATCTGTCAAACCTTGCTTCAAACTCATGTACTGATGAACTCATGTAACAAACGACCTTTGAGTTAGAAAGTAACAAGTTCCAGGGTTTAGCTGCTCCATCGTGAGCCATCAATCCCAACACAAACTAAACTGCATGACAACTAGCCCTGCTTCCCAAAACAGGTGGGAAACTAACATTTTCCTCCACCTGCCACAGTGCCAAGAGAATACAAATGATTTTGCCTGCCACTATGAATTTGTTCCTACCAAGACTGTGGTCTGAATATAACATATCTTCCGTAGTTTTCAAAAACACGTGCCTACTGGCTGACAGAGTTGGCAAACTCATCGGACACAACACAAAATTTAACAACATTTGGCTTCTAACTGCTGCTGATTTCCTGTTCTGCAAATAATACAACATACAACATAACGCTTGGTAAGGCAGTGCCTGGATAACATACTGTGTTAATCAAAAAATGTAACTTGTTCCAACAGTAGAAACATCCATACCATTAATCCTCAACCCATCAGCATGTGAGTGGCCGAGGCACAATATGAATACCAGTGATTAGATTTGGAAATGAATATGCTGTCATCTCAAATAAACCCTCTCAGTTCTACTACATCTTTTCACCAGCGAAGTACCTGGTGAAAAGACTGAGACAAAATGACCTGGCTTCTTTTGGCATAAGTAAATCTCTAAATCTAGCTTGAGCTATTTGTCAGTCCTGGCTTTTAAAAGCAGTCATCTTACACTGTAAGCTAATCATTCTTCTCCACCAGACAGAGACACAGCTGAACTGGTGGCAAGCTGGAAACCACACAGTCCTGACATACTTAAACAAAAAAGAATGACAACAACTTGTGTACAGAATAACGGAAACATTAGATATATTATTTACAAGTCACATGTCAGAGAATTTGAGTGGGGACGTGGTCAAAGCAGCAGAGAAACTGACCTATAGCTACACAGAACAACCAACTGGAAGCACAGATGATGATCAATGACAAGGTATAATTTAGATACTGGTAGATTGTGTGTAGTAATCTAATAGTGTGGATGTATCCTTAGTATCCTATGTATCTAAATTATACCCTGTCTTAGAGTACAAACTAAAGAGTGAGAGCAGTTCATTTGTTATACCACTACACTAGCTTAATAACATTACCTCTTCCAAGTATCTGACAATTAGGTCTAGTTTTCTCTCAGGAGAGGAGATAATTGCACAGATGCTGTGTATAATGTGGAGAAGAAAGTTAATGAGAAAACAACCTCAAATTCTCAAACATTTCAGATAACCACCATCATCTTTGAAGCTGATAATGCCATGTACAACACTAAAACACCTTGTACAGTGGCTCAAATCCTACTTTGATTTCAAATGTGCCTCATGTCAAATATCACAGACCTTTATGCAGCAAAATACAACTACTCTCTGACCTTTGATAACTGCTACTCCAAAGCAAGTCCGGATGAGGATGCAAGTCTTATCAGCACTTGCACTATTTCAAGTACGCATGCCAGATTCAAAATGCCTTACAAGTCAGAGGTACGGGAAGGAAATCAGTTGGCAGTGGCTGGGAAATAGGGTCAAGAAAGTAAGTTACGTAGTATTCTAAATAATACATTCAACTGACCACCATCACACACACAGCAGGCTGTACCTAACAAGAAGAAACCAAAGAACTCAAAGTCCCTGTGATCATTTATGATAATTAATGTTATGAAATGTAATATCTGTGATTCTAACTCGCAAAGTGCTTGTTAGTAATGTAAAACTCAAAATCCAACATAAAACAGAAATGCATAATATGGATGACTTTGGACAGAGTAGTAAATAAATGAACCAGTCTCACTGAGCTGGAAATGAGGGCCAAGACTAGGCCAGTAAAACTAATTTTGATGAATAAGAGGCTTTCTTGAGAATCAGTTATAGTCAGTATCCAGTTGGATATACCAGGGACATGGACGCATTCTCTAGTTTGGATCCTCTGAAGTAAAGATAATGTGGCTGTCAAAGCTCAAGCAAAGATTTTGTGAGTGTCCAATGTCAGCCTACCAATCTTCTGCAATGGGACGATGGATCTTGGCTCTTGTGTTTTTGCTCAGGGTGTCCCTACATTGCTCTAATTTGGGAAGAATTACTCACGCTCAGTGGCGCAATCCAAGATCATAGAAAGGGTAACGTTATATCAGTTTTGTTTTCAGGTGGCTTTTCCCTTTAGCTTATTCACCAGTGTGCTCTCTAGAAATACTATTGCACCACACAAACTTCCAAGTGAGACTACTGTCCTCCAGAACAGACCATGCATCGTAATCACACTAGAGCTGTGCCGTAAGCGAAACGTTTTGACCAGGTTTAGCTTCAGAAATCACTAAATGTGATTTCCAAGGCGATGCAGTGCCATTCCTCACGAAAGCGACGCTGAAACGCTTGCTTGGACCAGGCCCAATCTATCCAGACCTAGAACCGGGAGGCCGGAGTGTAAACAGTGTGACCATTTAGCTAGCAGCGTAATAACAAGTTAACAGGTTAGCTGCTAACGTAGCTAAATTGATATCATTAGCGATGTTAACACCAACTTGCAAAGAGCCAGTAGAGTAAAAAAAATACAATTCCGCTTGGATATTAATCAACATGACTAAGATATATAATGGGCTGTCTTTCACTTCATTTCGTGTTTTAACTATAATCGGCACAGCAAGGTTTTGCAAGCTCATAAGGTGCAAGATCAGGCTGAGATGCATTGGATTAGCTAGGTCGAGTTAGCTAGCTAACGCGGCAGCTTCATTGCGGGCTAGCTATAGCTAGCTACTCACATTTCCTGAGCCACTTCATCCAGTACCGAACGATAAGGCTGTGGTACTTTTTGTTTTCAATGCACCAGGTTGAAAGTCCCTGTATTGACTCCATAGTGTTGGATACTCCTTGAAACCGACGGTCCAAAGACGCTTCCAAAGCAGCGGTGGAGCTGCGGGCTCCATGGCCGCTTGCAGCTCCAGGACCGGCCGCCATCTTTCCAGTTCTCTCTGCTTTGCTGATCGCCCGCTCGCGATGTTGATGAAGAACCTAACGGGAGGACGTACCTAAACACACGCCCCCCTGTTTGAATTTAACCTAAACAAGCCAAATAACAAGCCATATGTCAAAACAAAGTCCACTATGGTAACATCTACTTGCACATTAAATAACTCTTTGCTTGCAGGTTAGATGGCTTTCAATTAAACTACGTAGACGATTCGAAGTGACAAAAACAACCAATTGCAAAGTACACAAGTCGGTTAGATGTTGCTCTGTAACGTTATGTGTTTATTGGAGACGCGTAGAGATACACAGGTGGACCTAAATGGTTTCTAGAAAAACCTCTCAAACGTGATTCAAACGGTCATGAATACAGGACTATTTCCACGGGAATGCTATAACATTACCGAGTATGCCGCCAGGTTTAGTTTAATGTCAGCACAGTGGTGCAGAGTAATTCGTGGGATGGTTTTCCCCTTGACACCTGTTTGACTCAAACGGGGATTATCACTGTGCACAGGGGAGCAACATTTCAATACAGATCTTCAGCCATAACATAGTCAGACTTCAACTCTCATCAAATAAAGCCAAGGGTAGTTTACATCACACAGTGGAATCTGTCAGGTAAAGAATTCAATAATGGACACAAAGCAATTGACAGACTGAAAATGAACTACCTTAACACCAAGGAGGTGAACACTGACTGATGCAGGCATTCGCACAAACACAGGCATACAGACACACGCACACTCACAAACACCTTGATCAGACACTCATTTTTGTGAAAACAGTCACACAGGTTAATATTCCCTCCTTTTCTACGTCAAGTCTCTTTAAGTTTGTGTCTCTCCCCGTTTTAAACAAGGCAGCCAGCAGTGAGTCCCAGTTGGCTGTGGGTCTGGGGCTAATGGGAGGGGCGCGGACCGAGGCTTCACCAACATCTCTCGGTGCTCTCCCGTCAGGTTTCAGTCGTCGGTGGACTCCAACACACTCTGGCTGAGCGCCAGATCCCAGTAGTGTTCTGTGCCGTGCTTCTTGAAGTGTTCTCTGGCCATGTTCTCTGTGGGACACTGCTTGAACTTCATGTCCCCAAAACTACGCTCTTTGGCTGTGCCCTGGAGAAACAGGAGGAATAAAATCAGACTTGAATGAGAACACAAACAAAAAATTGTCTACATAAATTCATTTTTTTTAATTGACTAAGGAGAATATGTGGGCCTTCAGCAGAAAGTTAAGGGGGACGTGGATGTGCAGACTCACCTCCCAGATCAACCAGCACTTGTTGTTCCTCTTTGTATCATCGTCACCATCTGGATCTGATGGGGAAATCAAGGGTGGAGAGTTATGTAAAATGTTGAAATACTAACAAAAACTTGATAAGCAGCGCAAGAGATTCAAGAATCAAGCCATTCTTACCGTCTCTTTTGGAGTTATGTTCCTCCCATTTGATTCTGCTCAACATCAGCCTCTTGAACTTTTTCTGGGATTTGGGGCCTAAAACAGTAGAGAGCACTTCAGATACAGCATAACTCAAGTGTGACTTCCAACCACAACCTTGCAGAAGTTCAACCACCTGGATCAACAGGCACACATCGAGCCTGAGGCTGCTTTATGGAAATATTTACTGTGCATAAAGCGTAGTCACTGTTGGGCCCTTACCTCCCTCCACCACCACAATATTGACATCTTTGTGCAGAACCACTGTGCCTGTCAGGTACAGCTGGTTGGCGTTGGCCTCCACTTTAAACTTCTTAGCAGGATTATGCAGGTTACGGATCCTGTAAGAGGAGGGCAAGGCGCAGGAATTACACACACTTCCACATTGTGACAAGAACACCTGTGCACTAAACATTGAGACTAGTTGCTCTCTCCCTTCCAGCACACACCTATACACTGCAATATGAACACCATGAGTGAGGTCTTCCTTTAACTTCTTGACCTTCTTCTCTTTCCTCTGCTCCGCTGTGAGCTTGCGGGCTGCGTTAGCCTCCTCGTGAGCCCTGAGGGAAGGGAGAGGGAATTGGATTAGAGAAGGCTTGTGTGCTGAAAAACTATGGTCATTCACTTATCACACAATATACAAAACGGGAATATGCAATGGCTGTGCAAGAACGAGAGACAGAGAGATAATGAGCAAGGGGGCAGCAGTGCAGAGAGAGGTTAATTAAGTAACTCACTTCTGTCTCTTGGCCATCTGCGCTCTGACGTGGGCTTCTACCTTGGTGGGGTCCTGAACCGCCTCCGTTCCCAGCACTCTCATCAGGTTGGAGATGCGTACTGAGGAATCGAAAGCAAACGTCAGCTACATTCTGTTTTATATTGTGTGTCAACAGCAGTCTGTGTGTGTGCGCTTCTACCTTTGGGTTCTGGTGGAGGCATGAGTCCCAGACGGACCTTCTCTTGCAGTTCTTTTTGGCCTTCCCTACGTGTCTGTCTTCTCAGCTTCTTCTGTTCCTTCTTTGTTAGGTATACGCCCAGCGTTACTGGCTTATCCGTGTCCACTGAGCAAATCAGAACAAAATGGGTGTAACCACTGACGAAACATTGTGTTTCTCTTATTACAAATTTCTGCATCCATTACATTCCAGCACATTAGGGGGTTAAAGGCATACTATGCAGCATTTTCCTCAAAAATAATGTAGACTCATAAAAAAATAATCCCTCTCAATCATCACTTATGACCCACTAGAAGTGTGTGGCGGTGTATTTATCTGCAGAGATTTTATTATTTTGCTGTGTTCGGGATGTTTCTGGGCTGCAACCTTTAGGCAGTGTGTGTGTGTGTATGTGTGTGCAGCACGCAGAGTGTGCAGCCCGTTCTCATTCCCAGTTCGTAAAATACTGCCGCTTTGTCACGCCCCTCAGCATCTGATACCGACGCACAAGGCACCCTTTAGCGTCTGTATGATACAAAGGACTTTTCAAGTCCTTGAATTCAAGGACCCAACACGGCATAGTTTGAGACACGGATCAAGGTTAATTACGGTTACAACACTGAGAATTTTTATAAAGCGAACGAGCAGGTTTTACAGAAGCTCGGAATCACTCATGCACGCACATGACGTCACACTTTCTCGAGGCAGGTGGCGCGTGAATCAAGGACGCGCAGACGGCAGGAGACACACATGCAGACAGCAGAACGTAGCCTATTCTATTCTTGCACAAAATATATACATTCAAGCACTTGTCTATTTATATCTATTTTCAAAAACTTTCAAGGCCTTGATTTCCCCCTCAAATTCACAAACTTTCAAGGATTTCAAGGACCCGTGGAAACCCTGTTATTTGTGCTTTCGAACGTAACCGCTGTGAAACAAGATTCACCGGCTTTGTTTTCGCCAGTGCTGCTCTCCCTCTTCATTCACTCTAGATCGCTCGACCATCGCTCTCTCTCTCGATCGTGGAGCCGGGGAGGAGGGGCCAACTTTGAATGGTTTGTTTACAAACAGTAACCGACAATTGCTGCATAGTATGCCTTTAACAATACAACAGTGGTCATTACAGAATATATTATATGAGTTCACTGCAGGGTGTGCAGGGGCTTGCAGGCAGTGTTGGTATGTACGTGTACCTGGAGGGCTAATCTGGGCAGGGTGTTCTACTAGGTTGGTCACTCCAAATAATTCCATCTCATCAAAACGTATCTCTGAGTTTCTGCAGAGGATAAGGGGAACAACAAATTAGTCGATTACAGTAACCTTACTGTGATTACATGAGAATAGTATAGAAAACAGAATTGAACAACTCCCCACAGTGCAACATCACAGGTGCTATGACGATTGTCCTAGGTATTCTACAACATCTACATGTCAGTCTGAGCCAACTGGAGGATAGTATTTATAGTTCTCCAACACTGTACTCAGTGTTTAAGGCCCTGAGTGAAGCTGTGGTTTCTTACATGTCTATGTTGGAGGGCAGGATGTAGGAATCCCACCACTCAATGTTGGGCACCTCCCCTTCTCCAAGCTCCTTCTTAGGGGCGATCAGGGCCAGCTTGGTGGATGCCTGGATGCCAGTCTTCTTTGCTGCCTGGGCAATCTCAGTCTGCAACTTTTCCAACTGGGCCTGATTGAGGTAAAGGACCGATGAAGGAGGGACTATATACACAAGTTGTTGTGAATCATGTTTCTACAATTCCAAAGATATACTATTCCAAATAAATGGGTTGAGAGATAAGACAGCTGCTGACATGGAAAGGTTTAGGGAAGTTATGCCCAAACCTTAGTTCGGATTCTCTGTGCAATCTTCTCAAAGCGTCCCTGTTCATGGAATTTGAAGCTCTTGCGGGGGCGCTGGGCTGGCATAATGGAGACTCGGTGGTCAAAGTAGGAAGTGGACTCCAAGTCCTCCCCAGGCTTCTCTTTCAGCTGCTGACGGAATTGCTCCCTCTTTACCGCACGAATGTTCGCTAAGCACAGAGAGAAATTAAAAAGGAGAATGTTACAGCAAGACAAAAAGATGATGTGAGTAAAAGGGGGGGGGGGGTATGTGTGTGTGATATATGTACGTGACTGGATTACTGTATACACACCTTTCAGTGTGGGCATGCGGTGTGTGAGCTCAACTTCTTTGCCACTAGCATCCACAGTTCTTCCCATCTCATCCAGAATCAGAGGTGTTGGCTTATTCACCTCCTTAATTTCCACTTTCCTGCAGGTGCACACATAGAAAGTAGTCTAGTTTCACAGTGCCATATAAATATGTAAGCTTGTGAGGTTTGTTTTTCTTTTGAAAACAAAAGCCATTAAATACTGTTTCAACTATGTGTGTGTAAACGTATTACTCACGGTGGAGCAATTCCCATGGCATGTAGATTAGCTAATGCCACTAGGTTGTTAGGCCCAGTGTTCCCCAATGCTCCCAGTATACCAGGCTTCATGGCTAACTGGGACTGGATGCGGGCCTGCAGCTCTGCTGCCTTGCGGGCCTTCTCTATGGCATCATTCATGAAGGTGGCTGCCTGGGAAGGGGCGATGGATGGGGCTCCACCTGCAGATGGAGCAGAGGGAGAGGAGAGAAGCCTGGACACTGGAGGGGTGTCCAGCTGGGACTGTGGCGTCGGAAGGGGCAACCTCTGAAAGCAAAGAGAAATAAGGAACACTGTCATATTGAGTTTATTGCTTGAAGTGGCTCCAGGATGACAATTCTGACAAAATGTTCTTTCAGTACAAAACCTCATGAAGAGGATACTGAGAAGACTCTACATAAAAAGAGAAGACATGGGTATCTGCATTACTGGTGCAGCAGGAACTGACGAGGCGAAGCTCAGTTGTTTCTTCCTCTCCTCTATCTGTCTTGTGGCTGCCTCCATCATCTGTTTGATCTGAGGACACAGAGAAAGGGTTAGAATAATGTTAGTTACAGTTATAATAATAACAGTTATAATCATATATGGCTTCAGTCATGAGTAGGCAGCTGCTTCATTCATACCTGCATCTTGGTGAGCATGCCAGGGCTCTCAGAGGGAGGTCCAGGTATGACCTCAGGCTCCTCCACCTCCTCAAAGCGAGGGACCCGTTTCCGCTTTGGTACCGTTCCATCTACCACCTCCGGAGCCTCTCGCACTGCACCCGCAGCATCAGCTTCCTCACCAAACACATCCTGAGAGCAAGAAATGCCAATAAGCTTTGACAAAAAGAGTGATAAACACATTGGCATTTGGTTCATATAACAAAGACAGCAAGTTAAATCTAGTTACAGAAGTAAATGACAAAAATGTGATGCTTGAGGCTAATCACAAGATTAGCTTCAGGTCTATTATGTTTAATCATCCAGTTACATTATAAAGATCTGTCAAGCAAGTCCGATAGGGTTCTTGTTTACCTTCAGGTCTCTCTTGCGGTTCTTCTCTCCTGCTCCTTTGTTGCCACGGGCATTGCGGCTCTCCTCCAGTGCCTCAAAAAGACGCTCCACAAAACCTCCAGCCGACTCATCAAGGAAGGGACGCAGCTGGTCTGAGGAGGAACAAAAGTCATGCACGGGTTTAAATTAATACGACTCTTGTACTCCTCTGATCATCAGCACAATCAAATGACAATAATCTCTTAACCTAATCACAGGCATTGACAGTTACCTATGGTCTTCCTTTTGTCAAGGCCCTTCCCCACGCAGTGCAGAGCTGCAGTGACGACCGTGGGCTCCGAGAAGCCCAGCACCTTCTTCACAGTGCGCTCCACCCATGGCCTCAACTCCTCCACCTCCCGCTTAGGAAGAGACATCCTCTAATCCTGTAAGACAACATATACATAACTGTAACAACAGTTACTAATGCCGAAAAGCCACGTATCACATACATGTTTCTGCACCGTGTGGTAGTTAACTAGCTTATAACAAGCTAGCTCCAATGCTATTTATTATTAGCCGTTTCTAGTGTGCGCACTCTATCTTGTTCTAATTAACTGGTAACTAGTATTAGTTTAGGTGTGCGTGCTTTGTTGTATCTTTAAAGTTAACGTTAACTATTAGCTTTCCATCGTACACCACTCTGTCCCTCACTCATACCCACTCATACCCACCCACACACACACACACAAACCAC
>OMOV01097383.1:0-13796 GCA_900312565.1 Beryx splendens | reverse complement strand
CCGGTCTGGGGCGGGAGAGACTCATGCACATGTCTCCTCCGATACATGTGGAGTTGCCAGCTGCTTCTTTTCACCTGACAGCGAGGAGTTTCACCGGGAGAACATAACGCGTGCAGAGGAACACGCTATTCCTCCCGCTTCCTCCCCTCTCCGAACAGGCGCCCCGACCGACCAGAGGAGGCGCTAGTGCAGCGACCAGGACACAAACCCCTATCCGGCTTCCCACCCACAGACACGGCCAATTGTGTCTGTAGCGACGCCCGACCAAGCCGGCGGTAACACGGGGGCGCGAACCTGCGAACCACCGTGTTGGAGGCGAGGGAATAGACCGCTCGACTACCCGGGCGCCCCAGTACTAGTTCTTTTTAAAGCAATTTCACAAGATTTGCATATTGTTGAAAGGTGAGACGTGATAACGCCAAGAGAACTGCTGAAGCTAATCCAGTATAAATGGTGTGTAGTACAGTATGTGCAATGACATTTTCTGAGCACACTATTAAGGAGTCCTTGCAGTTAAGAAAACTGTCAAAGGCGCTTGGTCACAGTGGTTTCCCAAACCAACACTTGCAACAGATAGTCCCAAAGAGGGTATCCATTGCAATGACATTTTCTGCCTTTTACCACTGTCCATAATAGATCTCTTCACAGTTTCTGTTCCCAGTCCTATTCTCAGTGTTGTGTTCCTCTCTATAAACGCCCCTAAAGCTGTGAGTCATTCACTAATGAACCTCTGAGATCGGCTTCACTTTGACACTACGTTTTTGCAGATAGCTCAGCCCGCATTTGCTCTAAAATTATCTCAGCGAACAGATGTTGACGGAGACCTTGCTGTATAGCTGCAAATGCTAGAATGACGTGCAGGAAAGGAAACCGAGGAAAAACAAACGCTTTCCTCGTCTACATTTCAAAAGCACACTGGCAGCGCTTGCCTCTGGATTTCAGTCTTATAAGATTCCAAAAACAATCGGCAAAATGTTTGCTCGCTCTCATGCTGTCTCAATCACATAAACACTGCACAGTACAAACAAGCACACCCATAATCCTCACCCAGTGTCAACCTCATGGTTTCCCAAGGGCAGCAGTCGAAACCAGCCCTCTAACAGAGGTGTCTTGTGCAAACAAGCAAAAGGGATTTCCATCTGTGGAAGGAAACAACAAGCAAGCCCACAATATCAGACAATAACAATCACTGGTGGAGCAATTTTTCCAGTGGAAAATGTTCACAAACAAAGCATATTCCACACTCAGAATGACATGAAATCTATGATATGTTTAACAATAGAAAGATATACAATAACTTGATGGATCATAGTAATCATGTCATGTCTTTACCTTTCCCAGGAAGTCATTCTTGCCCACCATGTCCCAGTCCCAGACCTCCAGAGTGACGGTTCCCTCCTCACTCAGCTCCTCTGGGTCCAGCTCCAGTTCCAGTGTCTCTCCCCAGTGGGGGAAACGGGTCTTCTTGATAATCTGAAACCCAGCAGTGGTGTATTTTTGTTGTATGAAAGGAGATTGTAAGACCAGATCTCTCTTCAATAAACTTCTCTTCAGCTCTCTCTGATCTCACACTCCATATAGTACTAGGAGTAGTAGTAATAGTAGTAGTAGTGGTGGTAGTAGTAGTAGTAGTGGTGGTAGTAGTGGTAGTAGCAGTAGTATTATTAGCACTATTAGTATTAGTAGTAGTAGTATAAGAATATAACTACATTTGTTTAGCTCTTAACAAAGTTGCAAAGTTCAGTAATACAGAAGGAACAAAAGAAGGAAAAAAGACAATAACATTAACAAAACCATGAGCTGTAATGGAAGGACTTGAACTGGCTCCTTTAAGGCCTTACATGTACATACATACACGCACACAGAGCTCACCGACGTCTCTGCACTGTGGTTGTTGAAAATAACTCTGGCAAACGGATCGGAGGTTCCAGAGATGTCTCTTGGAGCCAAGTCTCTGTGGTGCCATCAGACCAAAACACAACACTGATCAATACACTCAAAGGCTCAACAACCCCAAACTGCTTGCTCTGCCAATTGAATTAGTTAAGTGAGGTAGAGAGAGGTGAAAAGCGAAACCACTACTTTGCACTTGACCTCATTCTTTCAAACTCAATTCACATTCATCGGAGCATGTTTGAATAACGCAGCGACAAGCCCTGATTGACACGCTCATTAGCGCCCAGCCAGAGAGAGAGAGATTGTAGCCTGGGACACACAGATGGGGCAGTGAGTGGTGTGATAGTGGTGGTATGACTCAGGAAGTGAGGGAGCGCTGAGAGTGGAGGCCC
Source organism: Beryx splendens (assembly GCA_900312565.1). Classification (NCBI taxonomy): domain Eukaryota; kingdom Metazoa; phylum Chordata; class Actinopteri; order Beryciformes; family Berycidae; genus Beryx; species Beryx splendens. The sequence continues at coordinate 11,508 of OMOV01097383.1, read as the reverse complement.
GCAGGGTGACAGTGACAAAATTTGAGCACAGAAATAGTGATGACACTGCCAGGCTCCACTGGAAGCAGCTCAGCTACAGAGATTTAACTCACGACTGATGACCAGCCGGAGAATAACTCTTTTTAGGCCAGTATATACTACTAGAGATGTAATTTAAACACTTGCAAGTTACATTCATACATGCTTTTATAATGAAAGAGGTACCCCTCTTTCAAATGGCCCAACACAAACAATGCTACATACTGTACTGACTAAAGACTTATTTGATACATAATTTTTAAGTATGGAAAACACAAACTTAAACCATTGGGGTTTAAGTTTGGGGTCGTTGTATAGACATGATGGAGATGAATTCAATTTCTCTCAATCAAGTGGCATTGCTTTGTATTCATGTGAGACTATCTTCTTTTCAAAATTACTTTTCATAAAGCATATAGGCTATTGTTTAAGTCCACATTAACACCACACACTATTTAACCCAGCTGAAATCCAAAAGCAGAAAGGCAGGAGAAAGAATACAGCTATCCTGTAACTAAAGTTGTTTAGAGCAAAGAACATGTTGATCCTGACATAGTGAAGAGGTTGACTGTCAGATGTAATTTCTTAATAACAAACACTAACTTTTTAACCTATTCATCCAGAGAAGGTTTGCTGAGCATGCACACTGTGTTCCTCATTTATTTTCCCTGCCCAGATTTTCCCAGCAGATCCAGAGCGTTTGGACACAAGCCTGCTACTCTAACCTTTCGCCTTTAGGCCGCTACTGACCTCTAAATATTTGTCTGTAACCCACTGCTTTCTCTAAATGAGCTCCTGTTTCTCAACTCCCCATGAACACTGATGACAGCTGCAGCATTTAAAGCCGTGTGTTACCGGGCTTCTATGACTTGGCATCGCAGGCTGATCCTCTCTGCGTTTTTCAGCAGCTCCAGACTCAGGTGGATCTCCCCCTGGACCTCCTCATCTGGGTCCACCCTCGTCAGGTTCATCCAGTTATCTAGCCCTGAATGCACCACATAGACAGACACACTGCATTAGCAAAAATGATGAACCTGTCAGCTGTTAAGTAACAGCTGTGTGGACAGGAGGACACTTAATATCCCTCCAATCACACTGAAGAAGGTGATTAGTTGAACTTGAGTTGAGTAAGGCCAGTTAAATATGGTAGAAATTATATTATGTATTTAAATAAGTGTACACTTTTAAATTAGCTTGATTTTTGTAATAGAAAGACTCATGGTTTTGGGACAAGGTGAAGGCTCACACACAGCTACAGTACAGTTTAGTAGGCTGAATAACATGTGTAACAATGTCCTTTCAACAGAACACATTCACTTTAATGCATTTGATACAGTATAAATTTCAGGCACAAAAAATAGAATGTGTTTTGTTTAAAAAAAAAATAAAAATTTTAATATCAGACAAAAGCAAGGCCACAATTTCGAGGCCAGACTGAGAATATTCCTGCGAGGGAGTAACTGACTCAATAGCAACATGATGCAATGAATCACAGGAGCGAAGGCCACGCAGGCTGCTGCCAAGAGAGAGGCATCAGTATGCAGCAAACATAATCTGATACAGTAAACACTGTGGAAAGTCTAACAAAACTACAATATCATCCTGACATATCATATTTTTTCAATGCCACACGTCCAGGCAGGACACCAGAGACAGTCCTGGAGTTCAGGGAACGCTAAGCGAAAAAACATTTGGACTCATTTCTTCAGGGTAAAAGCTTCTGTGAGACCGCCAGCCGTAAAACGGGTTTGGCCATTGGAAAGGTTTTGCTTGCTCTCCTCCTCTACAATACTGTGGGCTTCCACACAAAAGGACAGCTGTAGTGCACAGTGAATAACCCCAGAGTATGCAGACAAGAACCAGAAGAGCCATCAGACAACGCGTGTGCCGGTTTTATTCCCTTTCTGTTTGAATGTGCAGAAGAGGGGGATTCTTAAATAAAAGTGACCGATACATCAGAGCAAATCAAACCATGGCATTCAATGTGTGAGAGTCTACACTGAGAAACATTCCCAGAAGCTCAGCCTAAAAAAAGGCAACTCTCTGCAACCATGAGACCTTTGACTGGGTCATGGGAATCCATCTGAGTTTAACCTCTCACCTCCGGTCATGCACCCGTCCCGTTACACACACACACAGCCAATGCTGCTTCCTTCGATCATACCTTTAGCTTGAGACCCGATGGCTTCTTTGCTCAGAGATATCTTTCCGATGACGTCATCATGGCTGTAGCAAAAGATAACAACCAGATTATCAGACTGAAGCTATTGAAAAAAACACTATCAAAGGTCCATCCTGTTAAAGTTTAACAAGGTGACTCTGACAGATGGATATGGCTACTGCCGGTCATGAGAGGAGGGCAAAACAGCCTTTAATCAGTCAATCTGGGCTGCCATCTACCTGATGATGTCTGTTTATTCAAAGAATGGAGGCTTTTCCAAAACATTCAAACTGTACATGATGTTTTAACCCAATATATTGCCTCATGAGTAGACTATCAATCAATCAGAAAGCTCCATAATAGCTGAATATGAGATCATTTTAAGACGACTGTGGATGACAGTGTTACCCGATGGTGTCTTCATCCATGACATAAAAGGAGAGTGAATGGAACCCCATGGGAAGGTGCAGTGTGTACTCTTCACCCCAGAAAGGATTGAGGTTCTTCCATACTGTAGCGGTCCTGAAAAGGAAGGTTTTACACGCTAGTACCCACCAGCCCATAACAGCCACACAACAGACTGAATGCGCCAACATTTATGAGTAGAATAAGAAGCCAGGAAGTTAATGCGTCGAGTCAGAAATCACAGTACATGACAAAGCGCCGGCAGCATCAGCACCATGTGAGAATGCGATTTCCCTCAGCGGCCCAGTTCATTAGCATACATAAGGTCACATCCTGAGATATCTCATAAGCTTGGGGAGTAACGTGCTCAATCTATTCTAAATGGGTAATAAAAAGTTCCTGTTTAATTCGTGCCATGTTTCTCTCTGCTGGGCTGAAAATGCTCTGCTGTTCTCTGCTCCATGAATTCCCGACGGGGTCAGCCAGCCACATCATCCATGAAAAACACACTCAGGGAGTCAGTTGGCCGGTGACACTACAAGTACAAGGTAATTAGTGTCTGCGGTGAGTCATTGCTGCGTTTTGCCTTATGATGCCAGTTGTAACAATGGCCTCTGAATTTACTCCCATATTAAAGCCCACAATATATTTAAAGAGAAATATGGGTTCCACCTCAAAATGATATACAGCTGCTATTTTGAAAAAGTGACACCTGCTTTCATCCCAACACTACACCGGATGCAACCATCTGTATAATCATCTGCACAGTTGACCACAGTTGCATTCAAAGTGGGAACACCTCCAGTCTCAATTGGTAAACTCTCCGCCCCTCCAGCTCCCACCATTCTCCCTGCTTACAATGGGAGCTCCCTGCAATAATTGATGCATCCTCTCCATGGTTACCTGCGGGTGTTTTAAAGGCCAGACCAGTATCAGGTTCTCTGTGGGGGGGGCACGCTGCGAGCACCGCCACCCTGATCACATACACTCCACCCGGGATAACATGTGCAGAATAGCGGGGGCACAGCCACACAAAACAGACAAACTCAAATGTCTATAGAGTTCGTTATCTCACTAACTGCTGCAGCGTATATGCAAATTTGAGGACATAAGCAGAACTGTAAACATATTCTGCAGATCTAGGCTTGCAGACATGAAGGGAACTGCTGTAGGCTAATACATGATGAGATATCTTCATTTTCTTTGTACAGTATGTAGACTTTTAGACAATATGAGGCAGGGTTTAAAACTCACCTGGCCACAACTTCATTGTCAACTTTTACAATGCAGTATGGATCACTGGTCCCGGAGCTTGAGAGATCAACAAAAAGATGACAGCATGAGGCATGATGCCTTGATGCAGCATGTTAATTCAATTCGCCTGATGGCAAGCTTTTCTTTTTAAATATGCTTGGGTTAATTTGAGGAGCCTGTCTTGACTTTCTATTTCTCCTCCAATTCCTTCAACGACAGGAGACAACTTGCAAGAAAATCAAGGCTAAAACGTCGGCTGAACTTTCTTCTTATCTAATGAAGCTGATCAGTGGCAGCAATCCTGATCTGTTGTCTATTAAACTGTAATGATCTAAGATTTAAGACTTCAGCACAGAAGCCCGTGGCATTTAGAAATTACTTACACGTCTTTGGCTGGGAGGTTCCGGCCCTCGACAATTCGAAAATAAAGAGATGTATTTTTGGCCATTTTAATCAAGGACGCTATTAATCCAATTCATCCGATGCAAGCTCCTTAAAATAGTGCTCTTCCCCGCCGCAAGTGAGTTTTCTTCATTTCATGGCACCTTCAGTGCGTGACGGCGCACAGCCCACCAGTCGTGCGCAGCACAGGCGCCTGTCCAGTCCAGTCCAGTCCAATGAGAGTAGAAGTGGAGTTCTACTTGTAGCACAGTCAATCTTATTCGAGTTGTGGCTTCCACAGGAGCCAGATGGATGAACATAAAATTTCCATTTTGAGAAAAGCACTATCGAATGAATGATCTATGGCATCGATACAAAGTGCTAGATCCGTTTATATTCTTGCAGGGCATCGCCGATTAAACGCAAGGCTCCTCATGCTCTGTTTAATTGCTCTAATTGCCCTTTTTAGATTTCTTACTAATGTTGCATCTGATACGGCACTGGCAGTATGCGCCATCTGGTGGATATATTGAGCTACTGCCTATCGGTGACGCTTGCCATGGTTGAGCTCTAGAGACAACTCTAACAACGAAACATCGACAAAATAAATAATAAAACGTCAGAAGAGCATTTGTGAATGCCTGTATGTTGATTGCACCCCAAGATAATGTAATGGTTCGCCAAAATAAATAATCTTGTTTGGCTGGGAGAGAAAATAATTACAGGCAGGCATCAAGATAGGCAGCAACATGGGGTCCTTCTGTCACTCGTGAAATGTTTTGTGGGAGTGGATGGATGTACAAGCTCCATGTTTAGCTAAATAGTATACAGTTAATTTCTTTCTTGTGTAGGTGAGTAATGTTAACTGACGAGCGGCATTAGGGAACTGGCTGCCTGAACAAGGTACGTTAGGTGTCTTGTTATTGAATAATTTACAACCAAAGCTTTGTTGTTAGCCCAGCCTGCTAGCTGAGTCTGTTGTTAGCCCAGCATGCTAGCTGAGTCTGTTAGCCTAGCCTGCTAGCTGAGTCTGTTGTTAGCCCAGCCTGCTAGCTGAATCTGGTGTTGACCAACATTAACGTTAATGTTACAGACAAGGAGATGGACGTTTACCCTGGAGTCATCGACGGCCCGGGCGATTCAACCAAACAACAAGAAAGACACTATTACTTACTATCTGAGCTGCAAACCCTTGTCAAAGATTTGCCGAGGTAACAAGCCAATGTAGGATCTAGCATAATTAGCTACAAGAGTCTGCCTTCAGATAATTCAGTGAAGTGAGCTTCAGTTTGAGCTGCATAGCCAGCTACGAAATGAAAAATGAACATATGTTTAAGATACTGCATATTTAAGTGTTTGTTTGCTTGTTCTCCGTGGGCAGCTCCTTCCAGCAGCGCCTGTCCTACAACACACTGAGTGACCTGGCTCTGGCTCTCATAGACGGGACCGTGTATGAAATAGTGCAGGGGCTCCTGGACATCCAGCACTTGACAGAGAGGAATCTGTACAACCAGAGACAGAAGCTGCACTGTGAACATCAAGGTCTGTCCTCTGTCCAACAGAAACAGGTTTATGCAGTGTGAGCTGGTGTGAGGTTGTGTTTGCATAATCTCAAAGTGCTGCTTGACTGATTTTTCCTCCTGTCCCTGCTCTGCGTAGTGCTCAAGCAGGAGTTGACAAGGAAGCACAAAGAGGCGTTGCAGTCTTGCAAGTCTCACAACCTTGCACTTCTCAAAGCAAATCAACAAGGAGAGGTAGAGGTAAGGCACTGGCAAATTATTGGATTTATTCCACCTTGAAACCACAGGCTGGATAGAGGCTATATTGAAATGCAATATTGACTGAAGGTTCTTTGCTTTCTGCTTCTCAAACAGCTGTGTGTTGTGTTATCAGGCTCTGGAAACCCGTGTGCGAGAGGAACAAAAGATGATGGATAAGAAGATTGTGGCTGAAATGGACCAGAAGGTGTTAGACCAGCAGAACACGCTGGAGAAGGCTGGAGTCCCTGGGTTTTACATCACCACCAATCCTCAGGTTAAGATCCACGCCTATCAACTCACTGCCTATTCAAATATACTGTACATACTCCACAAATCATAGCACAGAAAAGGCGCGCTTTGTGATACAGGCAAATGTCCAGCAGATGGCGATGGATGCCCTAACACTAATGGCTCTCCGTCTCATGTTCCCCTGTGTGTTATTTCAGGAGCTGACAATGCAGATGAACTTACTTGAGCTGATCCTCAAGCTTCAGCAGAAGGAGTCGCATTCTGGAAGCCTATGATGAGCAAGAGGCCCAACTGTGCCAAAAGGGAAAACAAATCACGTAATGACCACGGACAGCGAATGCTCACATTCCAGTAACCGTGAGACTCTCCTGCCCACTGTGTGTCGACACGTGGCATCGGTCCTGCTGCTGAGGAAGCCACATGCTCAGGAAATGATCGCCGCTTGTCGTTCTGAATCTTATCCTCGCCACCATAAACTCCTTTCGCGAAGGCTGGTGTTTATTCAATATAGAGGACAGAAGTAAGAGGTGTTGTGATCTGGAATAGAGCTCAACAACTACCTCTGACAGGGACAGGTGTCAGGTTTTAGGAATTTAGAGCACCCAGTTGCTAGATTACATATACTGTAATTCATTTTTGTTTCTTACACATTTCACCAGAGCGGTAAGAGCGCAGGTTCGGCCAGCAGTGGAGTCCATGGAGCGACTAGGGGTCAGTGTCTTGCTCACGACACTTGGACAGAGGGGGACACACTTGCTGTGATGGGGATTAATGCTGTGACCTTCCAGTAATGGGATAGTCTCTCCACCAGGCCAATGATGCCTTTGGAGTTGTCAGGACCATGTATGGTGAAAAATAATACTTTATTGCTTTGACTTGTGTGCATGTTGGCCCACATCTGATTAGCAATATTGTATTGACATTTTTAGACTTTAGTAAAATCTATTTTCATAAATAAATGTTTATAAAGTCTCTGAAAATGTAATTGTTTTGTAACTAATTTAGCAGAAGTTGATGTAAATGGGTTTTTTTCTTATTGCAAATAGATGCAGAAACCATATAACATGCATGTGAGGCATAAGTGATATAAATGCATCACAAAAAGGCGACAAACGGTGCATATTTACAGGACATGACTAACAAGGATTGTGGAATATGGATAATGGGGACTGGGAAAAATAAATGCATAAATAAAACAAACTATACAAACATGTTCTATAAGTTAATTAGGGTTGGGTAGTAGTATTAATTTCAAGGTATGAGAGATGGTTTGATCATGTGGCAGCAGGGTTGAAGGTATGAAGATGGGAGGGTTATGTATATACTGTGTATAAGCATAAGGGAATGAAAGGGAGGGGGAGAAGTGGAGATTAGCTTTGTGGCAGGGCGGGGTGTCGGGGTGGTTGGGAGGGAGAGGGGGGAGGGTTGACCCAGCAGTGACAGCATGCACCCCGGCCCTGGAACCCATCGGCAAGGAGAGCCACTCCAGTGGGCCCACGGGGGGCCAGCCTCCAGTCAAGAGCCAGGCACCACAGAGCGGACCAGATGTTGTCTTTTACTTTTTTTTATTTTTATTTGTGTGCAAGTGTTAGAAGCTGTTCCCGTAGGGCAGCCCCCAATGTGTTCAGCACAGTGATTTGTATAGAACTGGGCTGCAAATTTCACTGGAGGCCCCCGGTCTGCATAAAGCGCCCATCAGCATAATGGGTCACTGCAGGCTAAAATATCAAGCCCAGTGAAATATGCACTTGTGTATTAAACCAGCAGTTATGACACATTTTTATGTCACAGACCCCAGATAGAGACATCAGGCCACCCATCTGATTAGATTTTGTCCCAGGGACCTATATGCGGAAATAATTGATTTAGTATTGAACTGTATAACTGTCTACACTATGGTCTAAGTGGGAATAATCACAATGAGAGTGAAACCTCTGATTAAAATAGTCCATCCTCCATATGCATTCTCTGATTAGGATAATTTCCAGTGAATTAGAATGAAATTAAACTACTCTTCATACGCTTGGGGACCCCTGGGTGTCCCCGGACCCCACTTTGAGAACCACTCTGCTCGGCATTAAGAGGGGCGGGGAAGCCACCTGACTCCCGACAGGACGGTAAAGGTCGCTGTGTCTTTAAGAAGCAGCCCCGCTTCCTACATGTTGGCTTTATCCGTGGTCGCACCTTCTGCTCCATCAGACGATGCGCCCCGGACCTGAAAACACGGATGCGCGACACTGAATAACAACGGTAAAGAAATTATTATATTCCTGATATTGTTACTGTAGTTTTTCCATTTGAGGTTACAGAGGGAATCAAGGGGGCGTAAGGTTGGCGAAATTCAACACCTTCTGGCTCCCAGAATTAAAACTGCAGTGTGGCTCAGCATGTCCAGCCACCTCCGGGATGAAAGTAATGCATTAAACTCTCCTATTTTTTTTGCGTCCGTTTCCATTTTGTTGTGAATTATTAATAAGACATTAAAAACCCCGCATTCAATTCGCCTTTCCGTAGGACGGTACCGATACGGATAGGGGGAGTTACGGTGAATATGTAGCGTATGTGGGTCATGTTAGTTAGTTTGCAGTGGTAGTTTTATTTTATTTCTAGATGGGAATAAAGCGTTACGTAATTCTAACAGAGGCATCCTGTAAGCGCCATATGCGCACCCAGCGCAGGCATCGGATGTTGCATCCAGAGGAGGAGGAGGACTGGGTTATTTGTCCTGCTACGGCTTTATCATATTGTTGACAACTAAAAAATACCTAATATTTACTATCATATTTAATTGTCACTGTATTTTAAGCAGCTCTTTTGACATTAGCGCACCTTATAGGCTGGATGACGTGTCCTGGCCTTATGGGTGATGAGTATGCCGGAGGTTTGTATAAGGCCTTATTGCAAAATCTAGGCTTTATATAAGATCAGTGCTAGCAGACCACATCTTGATATAGGCCTGCTGACTCAATCATGTCTTGTGAATCAAGTTTTGAAATATTATTTTTATTTCTCTCATATGGCTTGTAGTAAATGTAAATGTGCTGTTTTACAACTCATCATAACGCAAAATGTAAAGTAGGTTACTTTTGATATAGCCTACAATCAATTTATCAACCTTTTTCAAAGAGCTCAGCATCTCCTGTTTAACCTTTAATATTTCCGCTGACTACCAGTGATATTAGTGAATATTAACAAAATACTCATGAAATACTCATGAGGCTCATGATCCTTTCCACTTTAGTCTGCTAGTTTCACATGCATTTGCCCTGAATGTTAATGTTGAAAATTGTCTCAGGCAACTATTGGTCATCAACCTTTCATTATAGCAATTCAGATAATAAGGATAAAGGGATAATTTACCTAATGTTTAGTCAGACCATCCTGTAACCATCTGCTATATGTTAAGTGAGAAACTCGACCTCTACCTGCACACTCACTTTACTTTTTTCAGCTAAATGTCTAAAATATTAATGAAAAATGTAATAACTTCAACCTTCATTCAGTGGTCACAGATGGCATTTGAAAGGGGAATATATGCCAGAAACAACTCAGATCACATAAACCTGCAGCTGCCGTCCCCTGTTTTGGTTTGTACACTTATCAGTATCCGGCTTGTGCTCTGTCTTGCAGGTCAGCTTAATAGGAGGGGAATGGATCCAGTGTGAGTGTTGCAACACTGTCCCGCCCAGCTGCTGCATCTAAATCTGTAGCTATGGCAACTTGTGCGACTGGCTGTGCACCGGCGGTGCGCCTTTGTCAGCGGCTGAACCGCCTCAAGACGCTGGATGATGACATGATGGCCACGTCGCTGAAACGCTGCCTCTCCACCCTGGACCTGACTCTGCTGGGTGTCGGGGGCATGGTGGGCTCTGGCCTGTACGTCCTGACAGGCACCGTGGCCAAAGACATGGTCGGGCCGGCTGTCATCATATCCTTCCTTTTTGCAGGTCTTGCTTCTTTACTGGCTGCCTTTTGTTACGCAGAGTTCGGAGCACGCATTCCCAAAACAGGATCTGCCTACATGTTCACCTATGTCTCTGTGGGAGAGATCTGGGCCTTTCTGATTGGCTGGAATGTGATTCTGGAGAACATGATTGGCGGGGCTGCTGTGGCACGCGCTTGGAGTGGCTACCTGGACTCCATTTTTAACCACGCCATCCAGAACTTTACCGAGACGCACATTATGCAGTGGAATGTGCCCTTCCTCGCCCATTACCCTGACCTGCTCGCTGCAGGGATTCTAGTAGTTGCTTCTTTCTTCATATCCTTCGGAGTTCAAGTGTCCTCTTACCTCAACCACATCTTCTCTACCGTAAGTATGGGCGTCATAGCTTTCATCCTGGTCTTTGGCTTTGTACTGGCTGATCCAGCCAACTGGAGCCAGAAAGAAGGAGGCTTTGCCCCTTTTGGGTTCTCTGGAATAATGGCAGGCTCTGCCACGTGTTTCTACGCATTCGTGGGCTTTGACGTAATTGCGTCCTCAAGTGAGGAGGCGAAGAACCCGCAGAAAGCTATTCCCATTGCCACCGCCATCTCCCTGGGTCTGGCAACAACGGCCTACATCCTGGTCTCCACAGTGCTCACGCTCATGGTACCCTGGCACACACTGGACCCCAACTCAGCTCTGGCAGACGCTTTCTTTCGCCGTGGTTACAGTTGGGCAGGGATTGTTGTGGCAGTCGGTTCCATCTGTGGTGAGTGCCGTCTTTAGTTCACTGATAGATACAAGGCTGTAATACTAAGTATAGGATAAGTACATGTGCTATTACAGTATGGTAAGCAGAGGTATTAACTGCAGAGAGCTATATTTTGATTCATGTTTTAATAATGACTGTTTGTTCCCATCTCCAGCCATGAACACTGTGCTGCTCTGTAACCTCTTCTCGCTCCCTCGGATTGTTTACGCCATGGCAGAGGACGGGCTGTTCTTCTCCTTCTTCGCTAGGGTCAATCCCATCACCAAAGTCCCCATCAATGCTATTCTGGTGTTTGGTATCCTCATGGCTACCATGGCTCTCATCTTTGACCTGGAGGCCTTGGTCCAGTTCCTGTCCATCGGCACTCTCCTGGCCTACACCTTTGTGGCGGCTAGCATCATCGTTCTGCGCTTCCAGCCTGAGAAGAGCAAGGGGACCTCCTCCACTTCTCCCAACCCCAACGCCGAGCAGTCCCCCGCTCCCTCGGAATCTCAGACCATAACCGAGGACAGCGGCGAGCTGAAGGAGTACGAGTCTTTCTCTGACAAGCTCCAGTTGGTGGAGAGGCAGAAGACGAAGGAGC
>OMOV01097375.1:0-12481 GCA_900312565.1 Beryx splendens | reverse complement strand
TAGCCTTCCAAGTTGTTTCCCATTAACACCTCCCCTCCGCTATCCCCTCCCTTCCCCTCTTCATTAAATACCACCTACACCACACATCAGCTTCAGCGTCTCCAGTTCAGGCCAGGGCAAAAACAGTAGTTGAGTATATTCGGAGAACTTGGAAAAAGCATGAGGAGCCCTTGATTTACCTCATCTCACACACAAGTGAAATTCCCAACGTTGAGGCTTTTAAAGTAAATCAAGCACACCTCAAGTACTTCAAACATTTGAAACCATATTCCCACTTTTGAAGTTTTTGCTCAGTTGGAAAGTAATGCTCCAGCAGTACCCAGTAATGCCTGTTAGCTTATAATACCCATGTTGGTCCACACAGAGGTGATGATGCACAGCGAACGTGACAAAAGCCACACACACTTTTATTGCCATGGACCAGTGAGGGCGATAAAGCACGAAAGCGTCAGTCCACCTTGCAGCTGCACCCACAAGAGAATAGAGTCCTTCCCTTTGAAAAGGAAGCAAGGCGGCCTCTTCTGCCCCCTGCGGGCCAGAGTGGGGAGTGCATCCTCCTCAGTGCGGGGGGTCTCCTACAGGAAGACGAACTCGTCAGTGCTGCCTATATTGTTACTCCGGCTCAGGTTGCCCGGGGGCAGGATGTGGGCTGCAGGCCCGCTGTGGTTGCTGCTCTGGCCCTCTAGTCCATAGTCCTGACCCTGGCCCTCCACAAAGGTAAAGATGGGGTACTTCTCCTTGGATGACGACAGGGCCTGGGAGGAAAACAAAATCGGGTCAAAACTCTTAGCTCCAGAACGCTAAAGGCTGGTTTCACAGACATAGCACACATTTTTTACCCACTCTCCTTAAAAACAGAGTTTAAGCTATGTTTATAAAACTGGCTCTATATCTCACACACAGATGCAGGGTTAAACGGAAAAATGCATGCGGTACACACTCGTCTATCAAATCCATGTATTTTTAGATTGTCTGTGACCCGTTATGATGTTCACTATGTTGCCTCTAACATATCTCCGCACACAGAACGGTCTCTCTAACCACCAGACTACAAACAGACTCTACTTAATAGATGACTGGATGAAAAATTCTATTCTTTTCTCTCCTTTAATGCCATAAACTATAGAGTGAAACCTTTTTGGGAACTTGGTGGGCAACAAGAAACAATGAAGAAATGAATACAAATTGTTGATGAAATTGAAACATATAGGAGAAAGGTTTCATTTAATGTAAATTATTATGCAAATAGAACATGTATTTAAGACTGACAAGTGAATAGCATATAATACAGATATACTGTCTATCAGATAGTGGGAGGAGGGTACAGAAACTCACCACACTGACAGCAGAACAGAGAGACTCAAAGTCCTTCTTGTTCTTGGCGTAAAAGCCGATGGTGCAGCTGGGATCCATGCGGCTGAAGGGCATCTTCCTGGGAGAGCTACAGTGGAATGACTGGACAGCCGTGGAGGGAGAGCGAGATCATACAATAAAAGGTCAAAGGAGCAAAGTGTTGAATAAGTGGACATGTAATCTTTAATGACCTCTACAGCCAAAACATTGGCTGAGCCTCGAAGTCATGTGTCTAAGTCCTATATGATCTGTGCGAAAGAGATAAGAAGCCAGACAGACTGGAGTGAGAGAGACACAGAGACAGAGATACAGAGAGACAAAGGGAGCACGACCAACCTCCAGTGAGAAGTTCACTTGTGTGGCGTCCACCACGGGCTGACAGTAGTGGGGGTCCAGATACAGCAGCTGCTCATCTGATGAACAGGAGGAGGGAGGAGTAAAGAGGGAGGAGTAAGGTAGAATAATTAGAACCCACCACCAGGGTCCGAAACAAACACCAAATGCCAGTAAAATTTGTCTTGGGCAGATAAATCAGTAAAGACTAAGTATACTTATCATTCTCAAACTTTGTCCCTGCTGGCTCCCTCCTGGCTGCCTGTTACGCTGCTACACAGAGCAGTAGTGTCTAATCTGCTTCTGCACTGTCTGGATGGTTAACTAGCCTCATGTTAGTGGAAACTTAACGTTGTTCCCAGATGGTGACACAGCAGCTGTGAGGCCACTCCAAAGTCAAAATGAAGATAAGACAAGTGAGTGAGCAAGTTTTTAATTAAAACTCTTCTGTAAACAAACGGGTAGTGTGACACTGCATCTATGAAAAATGTAGATTCATTAATTTGGCCAGTAAAAGTTGTTCTTGGCAGGTGATGTTTTTAGTTTACCAGCCCTCTGCCCACAGCTGCCCAAAACAACACAGAACGAGTGGAAAAGGAGTGACAAGAGTGAGGCAGGACTGGGAGTCCGACACGTCCGGTGAAGGTACACAACGTCTTCATAACACAAGCTCACTTCTTCTCGGAGGAGGTTTTGAGGCAGATACAGCCAACTAGTAGGCTAATGCTCGCTACCCCACCACCCATCATAACTGGGTTAGGTGGCTCCTGTTACTTGTGCAATGTGTTGCATGCACTAAACCAAATAAACCAAGCTGTGCCTGTCATAGGGTTGTCACGATACTAGAACTTCTAACTTCCATACAATACCCAGGAAAATATCGACATTCAATACCATTTTCGATACCACAGGAGGGAAAAATGACAGCATATTAAGAGGCATAAAAATAGACTTTTAATATTATATTTTAATGAAAACTTTTTAAAGTTGTCTGAGATCAAACACATTTTTTGTTGACAGTTGTCGATAGCTGTCATGATTTGCGCTTTTTATTGAGGGGAGTGAGCTCATACTGTACAAGCAGGTTAAACATCATATTGCCTCCTGGCCTCTGCAGCATGGACTGCAAGCAACTAAGCAAAAACACAAACACAGAGACCCAAACTAGTCCCTTAATATCCGACAACGCAGGGAGAAATCCCGGCGCAAACCAGAGCGACAGACGGACGAATGGACAGACGCACGCTTCTCCACAACTTAGGTCCGATATATTGAAAACTTTGCACTTACACAGCACATTAGCCCTGCTCTAGCCATCAGCCGATCAGACTGCTTTTAGCTTGTTGAAGCAACAGATACCCACCAATGACAAGGAAAAATCAGCAGGGCGAGAGATAGTGGATTATTATTGACAGAATGATTTTAATTGGACATTTCAACGTCCGGTCGAGCCTTCTGACCAGACCCTTTAATCTTGATAAAGACTGGGGTGTTGGTCCTTAAGGTGCTTTGCCAAGTTTCGTCAACAGCACTCTGTAGGATTGTTTGCTGACTGAGTCAACAAGCCAGCTGCCTGCTAGTGAGAGGAGGGGCTGTGGGCAGCGGTGCGGGGTGTGTGTGCGTCCGTGTGTGTGTGTGTGTCGCTAGTGGAGGCGGAGAAATAAAATGTTTGATTTTTCAGAGAAAAAGAAAGCGCTGCTGGTATCGATACTGTTGCAAATGAGTATCGTATCCGTTTCTAATTTTTAGCATCGATATTTATCGAAGTATGAATATTTTCCACAACCCTAGCCTGCCAATGAGGACACCGTGCCTGCTCTCAGGCGACACACAGCGAGTAGAGGCTGGTTCTCACCTTGGAAGCCAACGAAGTACAGCGAATGCTTGGGTTTGCCTCCAATGATTCCAATACAACATTCCAGCTTCAGGATGTTCTGGAAATGAACACAGATTCTCATTTAGAGGTGGAACTAGGGATACAAAGAGAACTTGACTTAGGCTACCATATGTCATGACTGTAAGAACATGGTTGACAAAAACATGTTATGGGTACCTTTGTATGTGTACGCCAAAATTTGTTCTTGATCTTTTCCAACATTTTAGTCACTCATTCTGGGACTAGCTGATAAAAACATTGTCACCCTTTTAACGTGGATCTGAAACAGAAACTGCTCATTTTGGGCTCCGACCTATTCTTTAGCAAACAATGCTCCAGAGAACACAGCGGTGGATGAATGGGTGGTGTGAGACAAAACACAGACCTTGACACATTCGATGTAGGAGGGGTTGAGGGCTTCCCCTCCCAGCCGAACAGGCACCAGTATGATGACCGACTTCCAGGCTTGGCTGGACGGATCAGGGGGACGCTGGCTTAGTGACAGATCACACAGACGCACCACATCCTCTTTGTACACTGGAGCGCACACAGGCACAGACAATCACACAGACAGACAGACAGACAGGAAAACACACACACATACTGTACATATTAACAAGACTTGCTTCAGGTGATACCATTTAGAAAGAAAAACTTCCAAATAGAGATACTGGTAAAACAAAAGACACTGCTAACTGAACTCTGATGTTGGTAGTTGATCTCTTGCAAGGAACAGTATTTACATCACTCACACACACACACACACACGCACACACACAGCTAGTCTGTTAACTCACCTGTACAATCCTGAGCCACATACACCGCCAGGTTGTGGACCTCAGAGGTTTTGGCCACTGCTTTCCTAAAAAAACAAACCAAACCAAAAAACAACATGAGTGTGGGAGGACTGCTGCTACAACACGGTTTCATAACTGTGATCAATGCTTAACCATGTCCAACTACGTAAATCATTTCAGAAACCAGTAAAGCATCACTCTTCAGACACGGAGCCCTTACCGCAGTATGTGTGCCACGACAGAGGGGCCGTACCAGTCCCCAGCCTTCTTCCCTGAACTCTTGCCGAGCTCCACCAGCTGGTGAACCCCAAAAGGTGCCGGAGGCTGGTCCCCGAACCAGGTGACCAGCCTGCGGTGGACGGGCTCCGCCTGCCTGTCCCTCCCAGACTCGGGCCTCTTCTTCTGGGTACATTTGGGTGCCTGTTCGCCTGTCTGGGACTTCTGCGGGGTGCTGGGTCCCCGTGGAGAGCCGAAGGACGGGATGGGGACTCCTCCAGCGCGGGCTGGGGAGCGCGGTCTGAACACCTCGAAGTCCACATCGGATAGCTGCTGGGCGTCTGGCCAAGCCCAGTCTGCAGAACACAAAAAGGGCTTGCTCTCAGCCATCGAGTACAGCCAGACATAACTCAAGAAAAAAAATAAAAAGATTTGGGACAAAAATTCTTGTAATCCGTCTTGAGCTTTAAACCTATTCCCTACTAAACAACACCATCAAAACAGAGAACACGATCAACAGAAAGAGTGAGACAGATGGAGGAGAGAAGAAACACACAAGGGGCCACAAGACAGACAAAAGCAGACAGCAGAAAGCGAAAAGAGACGGAGGCAGATAGAATGAGTCAGATGTGGAAAACCAGTGAATAAAAGAACAGAAAAATAATCAGACAAAAAGGAGAGAGAGAAACGGCAGAATCAACTAATGACAGAAACAATGTGGGTGAATTAAAAAAACAAAACACAAAGCAGCAGACCAAGCGAGAGCCAGAGGGAAAAGGGAGGGGTGGATTAAAGAACTCAGAAGTCAAGACAAGGAAAGATGAAAAAGGTCTGTCTTGTCAATTATTGCACTTAAATCCTGTCAATTAAATGTGTGTTTTAAACAAGCGTTTGCTTTGGGTAGCTTAGAGTGCAAGATGGGTGAGGCTCACACTATTGGGGGACAATCGCATTTGTCTCCTTGTCTGGGCAAAGCAAGATCAACTAGGTTCCTGACTCTAACTATGTAGACCCACACTGCCCGTGGGAGAGAGGGTGAGAATGTGTGTGTGATTAGAGACGAGACAAACCTCGGGGCATCAAATGGACCAGGAGCCCCTGTGCCAGCAGCATCTGGCCGCTGCGGAGCATGCAGCCCCAGCCGCAGTCTGTGGTCCAGCTGGATCCCTCCAGCTGGGGGAACTCCCGCCTGTAGGTCAGCCACAGGCGGGACACAAAGGCCAAGCGGAAACGCTCTACCTCGTCTGAGAGGGAGTGGGGTTAGAGGAAGAGAGGAAGAGAGAGAGAGGAAGAGAGAGAAAGAGAGGAAGAGAGACTTGTATTCATTGTATCTGGATGCGATTTATCCACATTACGTTTGTCTTTGGCAGCTGGAGGGAAATCGGATCGGCCAACCCGTATGCTTTCCCTCGCAATAATCCCTCTTCCTGAAAGTAGACCTAGTTTTTAACCCTCTGTAATGTTTTGGAAGGAGTATAGAGATTATGGTTGTGGCTTGGAGAAACATTTCCATTTACTCTTGGCCAACTTGCAGCCAAAATGTGTCTCAAACCACCTCCGGAGGTTGTTTACGCAGTCATGGTCCCTTAAAGATAAATTAAATAGAATGAATAAATCTATAGGACCAAGAGGTCTAGAGAGTTGACACATGTACTTGTACCCGAGTGCTAATCAAGTACTTTCAAGGCCATCCATTCATTTTCAAAAGATGTTCAGGACTTATTTTACTTTTCTTTCAATCCTTCCTCAATTCACAAACATTCAGGGATTTTCAACGCCCGTGGGAACCCTGCATTATGGAAGCTCAATCAAGCAATCAAGGATTAGTCCTCTTGTCTGTGATGTGGATTTGGCGTGAGAAAGACCAGTTCACAGGACTCTTTTGTGAAATAGAAGCGAGGGGGAAAAGCCTTCGTCTTATTTTTTTTGGTCTATTGCTCTGTGTTTTCTGAAGTCAACCCGGCATCCTGTCAAAGGAAAAGCGCTTATATACCACAGTGGTTAACCAACACACCATACCACAACACCTTGTGGTTACTCCCCTGCCAACCTGCAACCATACATTTCCCTTTTCAGAGCAAAAACACAAAAACTATTGACAGACACTATTGCTAAGAAAGGGATTCACCTAAACATTTTTACACGTTTGTGTGTTCATTGCTTACCTTCGCTGTTGAGCAGATAGGAGTGTCCCAGGACAGTGACTGGCGATGTCTTGTTGAAGGAGGTTTTAGATTTGACAGACCAGCCTGAAGGAGAGAGAGAGAGGAGCAGGGAAAAGGGAAGTTGGCGAGGGAATTCCCAAAGCAGTCAAGAGCAGAAGTTGACTTGCACATCAGATCCATGTCATGGCTGTTTACCCAAGACAAAAGAGTTGTCAAGCAAAACATACACATGTAGTCCTACACCTGGGCATTTATACATAAAGAAAAGGACACACATGCTCATAGATTCATTCTCCTCCTTCAAGAACAACAACGAACCGTATTTGACGTTGTTCCACGCCGACATGAGTTTGGCCTTGAGTTTGTCCACTTCGTCCGGCTCCCCAGCCGCCTCTCTGCTAGGATCTGGACTCTGGTTCTGCCTGTGACCAAAGCTGCCCTGCCGCTCCAGAGGCTGCTGCCTCTGGGTCTCCAGCAGCTCATCCTGCATCACTCCCCCCACATACTGCACGGCGCTGGGGGAAACCGAGTTCATGGCTCAGCGCTCTTAGAGCTGGGCTCTGGCGCTCCTCATTGCAATACAGAACTGAGGGAACGAGGAGAGGAGGGGATGGGGAGAGAGTGGGAGGAGAGTTAGGTTAGCTACCAATGGTTGACAGGCTGGTTGGGGGTTCAGCTCAGTGTTAGATGGTGTTGAGTTGGAGGATCTTGGTAAAGGACCTATGCTTTCCAAAAGGCAAAAGGGTTCAAGTTCAAGAGGTTTGAGTGGTATGCTGAGATGTTGATTCAACTACAGTTAACAACTCTATTCTATTCCTGTTTGCACTTTTCTATTCAGTGTACTGTTTACTGAGACACTTTGTTCTTGATTGACTAAGAAATGCTGAGGTTACAGATTAACTAGTAGAGATGCAGGTTTCTTGGCTGTCTGCAAGGGCACTTCAGAGGGGGGAAAATAATCTGAAAACACTTGATGTGCATGCTACACAAAATAATCAAATCACATGCTTTTCTTTATAAGGTATGAGGGAAACAGTAATAGAGATAGTTTGTAAGCAAAACGCAAGTCATAACTTCCTGAAAAAGTAGAAAAACGTTTTCATTTTAAGGTTAAGGCAAAGTCATCATTTTGTGAACTACAGAGGTCGACTTGCACAATGCATGAAACAAGATAACAACCACGAAGGCAAGTAGGAGTGACTTTCCAACCCTGCCCTGAAACTGATGAGTAGCAGTTTCAACAAGGAACAGCACTGTCTCTATTGCTATTGATGGGAAAATTAATGTCATCATGTGACAACAGTGTGACAGCCAGACTATCGGCTTTTTGACGTCACTGAAAGGAACTGATACAGGCAACTAGTAACGCGGACTAACGCATCTTCCGTCATCACACACGAAGCTGTCAAATACTTACTGTAACTATTACCTAGCTTTCTGTAGATCAATTAGGCAAAATGGTCTGTGCTGTCTTCTTATACCATGTCAGGACCCAAAATGGGTCACATACCTGCTTCTGTTGGCCCACCACACACATACAAATAGCAGCACAGTATGATTGCAGTAGGCCCCGGGTCCCACGGAAAAGGAGTACATTTCTAATTTGGGTCACGAACTGGAACCTTTGAAGACTCGCTCGTGTAAGATGATAAAGGTGTTCTCTCTCTTTTCGTTTCTTACAACGTCAAATCTAAACCCAATCACCACTGACCGACAACAAGAGACTCCGTACCTGTGTGAGTCCCTACATCCAGGGCCGATCCCTAGACTTCGGTGCCCAGGTCCGCTTCGCCTTGAACATGTCTAATATAAGACTTAACCTGCCTTGGCTTGTCACCTTTCTCTGTCACTCCAACAGCTAAGTTAGCTAAAAAAGCTACAAAGCCAGCCGATCTTCACAGGGAGCACACAACTTCACAACACTCAAACCTCCATTTGCTTTAGCTACTGAAAATAAAAGGTTCACTAGCTTGTCGCTGCCGCCGTGTTGCAAAAGCTGGTCAAGCTGGCCGTTACCTGGTGGTGGTTTCAGTCATTTTTGCGGGTTCTTCTCTCTTCACCGAGTACAGTGTGTTTCCGAAAGCTAGCTTGCTACCGTTAGCATTTAAGTAAGCGCTAGCCGGCGTTAGCTAGCTAGCGTTCACGCCGTACTGGCCAAAGATCTTAATGCCTTTTCAAACCAAACACAGCCGGTATCAATATAGTGAGACTCTCTTCCCACAGCAGATAAGCTAATTTGTATACACTCCAATAGCAAATACAGTCTTTGTAGCGTATTTGGTTTCCCAGACCAGTGGTCTCACGATCACCGTTTGACAGCAGAGGACATTTACTTCCTGTTGACCTCCCCTGACAGAAGGCTATTGGTTGATCTAATGACCGCAAGCAAACTGATTGGCTAAAATTTAATCAATAGACTTTGGCAGTTTGTCATTGGCTAATATTTACGCTGACAGTTATGCAATGTCTGACGTACACATTATGTGGATTTCATAAAAAATATATATATATAAAAAAAAGAAAAGATGTAAAAACAGACATTAAATAGTTGGAATAATATGACTGATTTTTTAATGATGTGATGTCAATCAATCAATCAATCAATAAATCAACTGATTGCATGTGCAGGCTACTGTAGGTTATTTACTGGGATAAACTTGTATTTGAGGGCCTCGGCATTCTGCAGGTTACAACAGCCGCAAGAAAAGGAGAGATGGCAAAGTTTGGAACAAATCTCTGAATTTTATTACACTTACTGCACTTCAGGTGTCTGCATTTGAATTACATCTATCACAAACAAAAATGCCAGATGATACAAATAAATACATTTTCAGTGACCAGAGAAATGTGGAATGTTATTATACTTGGACTTTTGTGTTCATTTGTAGAATCCATGTATTTATATTTGTATACAGTATATTTTCTTTCCCCAAAGTAACATCATACAGACGAAACAAATACCAGCAAATGAACAAAAAAATTTTTTTTAAATAAAGTGCATTTCATACTACTCTCTCTGTCAGTCAGAATTGACAAAAACTATCCTTAAACATGTAACACTAGTATAGACACCATTGATTGGGAAAAGGCCTGAAAGTGGACATAATAGCATTATAAGATTACATGTACAGTTATTTTTCTTAATCAACTGATCTGAGCCGACCTGACGACTCATTTTATTACATCAAGATATAAAAGAACTCATGACAAGGTGTTCTTATCATGTATCAATACATTTTAAAGTGTTAATTCCTATTCCAGGACATAGAATTAACAGTCATGTGAAGAAGACAACAACAGAAAAGGAATGATTCATGTTTCAAGTGTTCATTTGATTAATCACTGCAAATATCTTGTCATAAAAACACAAATGCATATTGAGTAACCCTATCACTAATAACGTCCATTCTGCAATATATCAGTGATCTTGGCTTCATATTAACAACAAGTCTGACTCTCTGACTGATAGTTATAGAGCATTACATGGAATCATGGTCAGCAGTGGCCCTTTTAAACCACTTGAGGGCAGTAGAGTCCCATACCGAATATAAAATCCCCCACCGGATGATAAATGTTAATGTACTGCAGGAGACCTTACCAGAGTTCATAAATGGACTAGTTCCAATATAGTGACAGCAGTCCTCACACACAGCTGTAAATGTTTTGCATAAGATAATGTATATAGGATAGTCACTGAGAATGAACTGAGAGGGGATGATTGAGAACGACCGGTGGCAGAGGGACAGAAACATCTTTTTGTACTGTAAGCAGTTTCCCCTTCTTCCCTCAGCACTCTGTGTGTATTTAAATGCAGAGTCTTGATTGAAAGGCCTTCATCTCTACCTTACATAGCATTCTATTGGTGATCAATATCCACTACCTAACCTGTGTAACAACACAGTCATTTTGATTACAGATAACCTTGTTGTCATGACAACAGGCTTATATCTGAAAACCATATATCTTAGCTATTCAGCCCTTTTACAAACAAATGATGCTACATCCACGACTGCCTGTGTTTCCTTTTTTGGCTCTGATCAATACATGGGTGTACTGTATATGTGCTTATAACATATTTTCCTCCAGTCTTTACAGATATTATCTACAGTAGGAATCTTTACTGTGCCAGAGTGACGTGACAATCAAGCAGCAGAGGATTTGTTAGTGGACACTGAATTCTGTCCATTTCATTTTCACTCTAGTTTCTGTCATGACCCTTTGCTGAGTCAACTGAGTGCAAGTATCCCTTGAAAACACACATGCAGGCTCACGTGCTCACACACTTGATCACTCACCCATGTCCCAATTCACAGACCACAGGAGTATGGATTTAAATGCATGAAAATCAGCTGCTGACGGTGCTACTGTGGTTGTGTGTGTGTGTGTGTGCATGTGTGTGTGTGCATGTGTGTGTGTGTGTAGGCTGCAGTCGGAGGCGGAGGGAGAGCAGGGCTGTGGCGGCCCTCCTGTGAAGCAGAGATAAGGGCTGAGCCTGAGCTCTGTCAACCCCGCTTTCCCCTGCAATGGGACACAGGCTTCAAGAGCCACCAGAAATAGACCCAAGGTGCCCCCCTCACCCCACCCCCACCGTCCCACAACACACACACACACACACACACACACACTGCCTCACGTCCCCTGCGACTGACAGAGTGAGCCGGACAGCGCTTGATGTGACATCCACTGACAGAATGCCTGGTCTGGCTTTGTCTGACTATGCAAATCAACTTGTGGAAAGTAAACTGCTGGATGGAGAATAAATTAGCTTAATCATCTCATTGTTTGCTTACCCGCTGTAGCCAAACGGATGTTGCGCATGTCATTGGTGTTGTTTTATGTGAATGTTATGATTTGATTGTGCCTCAGTTTATCCTCCGTTTCATTGGCTTGTGTTTGACAAACAGGAAAATAAGAAAGGGCTGGTTGAGATACAAAATAGAGTGACTGGATTTGGTATTCACAGTATTCAGCATGTTTTGATCGGTAAAGCACTTTTTGACCGTTTTGTACCTATTATACATGTACAGTACACACCATATGACATGCATTCACACAGACCCACACACATATACATCTGATTTAGAGTTCTACATTACATGAAGAGTCCTCTTATTAAATAGATACTTTATAAAAGAAAATCAGCAATAAATGCACCTTTACAGTAGATCTTTTCCCACTCCTGAATTTAAATTAGAGTCAGTCAATAATTGGAATCAATAAATACCATATTTGATATACTCTGAAATTGGAATGTACATTGTTTTTAAGTGCTTGACTTTTGTTGCATTGTTCTTTCCAAAAAAGGCATCTCATTTCCTAAAGTCCACTTTGGGACGCCATGGGGTCACATTTTTGGGGGGCCACTACCTGTTGCAGCCTTCTCTAACTGTGAGCTGACAGGACTTTGGGTCACCACCGCCGCCCCAGCAGCCGCCCGGCCCCCAAAAGGACTCTCAAACTTTCCTGCTGAGCCTCCCTGCTTCTCCTCCACTGCCTTGGGCTGCTGGTCTTTGCTCCTGGCCCCCTCCTGGGAGCCCAGCTTCATTGGCCCCAGGACATTTTTGGCCACGGTGGTCAGCTGGCTGACGAAGCTCGTCTTGTCGCCGGGGGAGACGGGGCGGGACTTACAGAGGGAGGGTCCGCAGAGGGAGGGGGTGACGGCGGTAGGGGAGGGAGAGGGGGAGGGCGAGTGCTCCTCAACCACCTCCAGCCGAAACTTGTCGTCTGCGTCCAGGGTGCCC
>OMOV01097373.1:0-10166 GCA_900312565.1 Beryx splendens | reverse complement strand
CACCACTGAATTAGCATTATAACAAAATATTATTTTAAAGGATTAAAGTTGGCAAGATAGTTGATTGATAACAATTACATCAAACGATGGGCTTTAACTCAAATGATAAACTTAGATTTGCTAAAGTAATATACTGCCTCATGAATAACACAAGTGGACCTTGATGCCTGTGTGTATGAATGTGTCTCCTCTGTAATATGAGCTTGTTTCTAAAGCTTTACACGTCTGTCCTCTGTGTCAGACAACATGTGGGGCGACTACCTGCAGAAGGCGGAGATCTTAGAGAAGGCGGGGCTTCCCTCAGTGGATGTCCATGGAGCGATGGAGAGCTTTGGCCTGTACGTGTCGGCAGACATCGCTACGTCCTTCACCCTCCTGGTGGGGATCTTCTTCCCCTCTGCCACAGGTATGACAGCCTCAACACACCTGGCAACCCCGGCTTATCAAGACCTTATAGCACCAACCTCAGTCCATGTCACAAGTAAAAACCTGCTTTTTTCCACACTTGGTTAACTTAGATGTCAAACTGAACTTAAATGTCATTCATATAATATAATTTGATATGATATGAACTGGAGTGTAATAAATGTGTTGGTTAACCTGTTAAATCAGTTCACCAAAGAAAAGAATATGGGAAATATGATATATGATTTACACAAGACGGCAACTGGAGTGCCCGAAAAATATAGTACGTCTTAAAATAAGTTGCATTCACATGAAAACAACATGCAACCTCATTTCTCAATTTATTTGGGTGTTTCTCATTATTCTATATGAAAAGCAGCCATGCATAAATCTTACTTTGCAGTTAGAGTGATTCATTTGCAATGTTTTTAACTAGTAGCTACATATCCTGATATTTTACATTGTATTTTGGCCAGCTGGTGGGACTGCTCATGTCTGAGATGATTTTGCACAGTAATAAGATGGCTGGCTTAAGCTCCACAGTTAATTGGGGGATGCTGGGCGCTTTTGTCACTTTCCAAAATTTCCTTTCCTTTGCTAATTTTCAGTGCAATATGAAGCGTTAAAGTATGAGCAATCATCTTTTTACTTCCATCATGCTCTTGTTTCATCATTACGGACAGGATAATTGCCAGATTGGTATGCAGTATACAGCAAAATAGAGAATCTTCAGACTATTCTCCAGTCTGGTCAGTAGGGGATACAGTTTTTTTTTTTAAATACATTTTTTTTAGGCATTTTCATGTTTTATTGACATATATATATATAGTGATTGAGAGACAGGAAGGTATGGGAGAGAGAGAGGGGAGGACATGCAGCAAATGACCGCGGGTCGGATTCGAACCCAGGTCGCTGCAGGAAGGACTGAGCCTTATATGGTACGCGCTCTACTCGGTGATCCACCGGGGCACCCCAGTAGGGGATACAGTTTAACAGTTTTGATGTGTTCATTATGGTTTCTATCGATTCTCCTCATCTCTTTGTAGGTATCATGGCAGGCTCCAACAGATCCGGTGATCTGCGAGATGCTCAGAAGTCTATCCCTGTGGGAACTATCTTGGCCATTACCACTACTTCTCTTGTCTGTATCCTTGTTTTGTTGACTTCTTGCAATAAGAGGCGGAAAGCTTGCCTCTTCCAGCGGGACAGAAAATCAAATTTGACATAGCTGTGTGACACCTTGTGCTCCTTGACCTCCTGTGTTCAGATTTCAGTTCTGTGGTTCTGTTTGGGGCATGTATTGAAGGAGTAGTTCTGAGGGACAAGTAAGTTTATCTGTATTCTTTATTATTTTTGAAACACTTTGTGACCACTTGTCTGACGGACTGACAGAGTACTAAAATTTAATACTGGAATGCAAAATAACTTGAATGTAAAAGCCGTTATCTGGAAGGGCATATCTCTCTCTGCTGTAGTGATTTGCATACTTCTCCAGAACAACATGCTGACTGACTGACTGACTGAACAAAATGACTAACAACATACTATCAACAAACAAGTCAGGCTGGTTTATTATCGCACCCTAGATGGATAGGCAGAATTACAACCATACAGCATATCAGAACTGACGTACATACAACGTATCAAAACTGACAACAAACACTCGGTTAACTCCATTGCACAGCAGCCAACAGTCAGCATTTCACTCTTGTCCATACTCACAGGTTCGGGGACGCAGTCAATAAAAACCTGGTGGTGGGGACTCTCTCCTGGCCCTCCCCTTGGGTCATCGTCATTGGCTCCTTCTTCTCCACGGTGGGGGCGGGCCTGCAGTCCCTCACCGGGGCTCCACGTCTCCTACAGGCTATCGCTAAGGACAACATCATTCCCTTCCTCAGGGTGGGACAATACGCCTGTCAATCGTGCACCGTTTAACCGCACCACCTCCAATTCTTTGATGTGGTCAGAGATGTGAATGTGTTGCCATTTTACAGAACCTCACTGCCATACGGAAACAGCTCCTGCTGTCTTGGCAGGCATACAGTAAAGAATACAGTTACCCACTTGTTTGTTTATCTTATCATTTCCAGAATTTGTGGTCATTTGAATATTCAGCATAACTTCCACATCACATAAGCTGTGCTGGTAATATTCATGCTTGGTAATATTTGTCTTTGCTTATTTGAATCTGATTCCAGGAGGTGATTTGCGTGCCTTCATGTATTGTGCTGCTGCTGTGTCAGTGAACAGTGTCCTGTGTTTCTTGTCTCAGGTGTTCGGTCATGGTAAGGCCAATGGAGAGCCCACATGGGCGCTGCTGCTGACTGGACTCATAGCTGAGCTGGGTATCCTGATTGCTTCACTGGATATGGTGGCACCTATCCTTTCCATGTGAGCTCTCACACACATACACACACGCACACACACACACACACTTGCATAAACATGCATATACACGCATGCACACATACAGGACCATGCACATTCATCAACACCCACACATTCTTATCTGAAAGATATGTTGCCAATATTTCCATGGAAGTTACTTTTCCTTTTGATTGCCCTGTTTGGTAAAGGTCAAATGCAATACTGTGACGTCATGCACTTTGAAGGTGTCACAATTCTCTTTGGCTTTGTCAACAGGTTTTTCTTGATGTGCTATCTCTTTGTGAACTTAGCCTGTGCAGTGCAGACTCTGTTACGCACACCTAACTGGAGGCCAAGGTTCAGATATTACCACTGGTGAGTATAAGTGCAACAACGTGTAGTCTGTTTATAGGGGTAGGGAGGAATGTATGCATTGAGGTCTAACACTTTTTCAACCTTGGGGTCTCCCGATAATGAACTGAAGTTACTGGGAAATTCTTACGTCTGTTTTTGTTGTCGTTTATTTCAAAACGAAAAACTCAAGCGCTCAAGAGCCACCTGATTTCTATCCCTGTGAAAAAATGAAATCTTGCTTCTGCTCTCTTTTACATAATATACAACAACGTGATGTACAATAGCTGTCGTGGTCACAGTTCCTCTAACCTTGATATTGTGTCAGGCACGTGACACCCCTGCAATAGATTTGACCCATTCTCATGCACTTCACTAGGCTCATACTAAATAACGGTGAATGCTGTAGCTGTATTTTTTTTTAATCCATGGAAGGTTTGTTTGGAACACATGGGGGTTTAGGAGAATTGCTGTTCCTCAAAAGTTTCCGACAGTCGATCTTGAATGAGGCGGGAGTGTTGTTAGTTTCCCCCACTCATTTCTGGGTTTATGTTCCACTCCCGCAGGGCTTTGTCCTTCCTGGGCATGAGTATGTGCCTGGCTCTCATGTTCATCTCCTCCTGGTACTACGCTATTGTGGCCATGTGCATCGCTGGGATGATCTACAAGTACATTGAGTACCAGGGGTATGTCTGGAGCCTGATGCACTACTTCTGTGTTGCTGCACAATTTTTTGAAAAACGGAGAGAGTGATCACTTGTCACTGTCTCCGTTTCTGTGTGCCTTCTTTCTGTTTTGTGCCTTATTTCTCTCTTTTGCTCACATACAAACACAGAGCAGAAAAGGAGTGGGGAGACGGGATAAGAGGCTTGTCCCTCAGCGGTGCACGCTACGCCCTGCTAAGACTCGAGGTCGGACCCCCGCACACCAAGAACTGGAGGTATAACTACGCCTACAGGAGCGGCCCTGAATGTCTCCTCACAAACAAACAGTAACGGCCAGTAACAAATATGTCACCTTGTTTATTTGACCTGTAATTGCAGCCGTGCCTTTTCTGCCAATCACAGTCATTTTGGAAATAGTTTCATCGAAAAATCCAATCATGCGTGACACCTGGACGACGAATGAACGATACGGTGCCCCTCTAATCAGTTTAATTTTGAAAATGCTGGAGCAGTGGTGAGATCATTCCTCCATGCGATGGTATAGGAAGCAGAGGGGGACACAGGGAAGAAGAGGGTTAAATTGTCCCTGGCATAGCAGGGTAACAGTAAACATGTCGTCCCCCACGAATGATGCAGGCACTCCTTGGCCAGTCAGTAATAAGATGCATCATCCGTCCAAGCTTCAACAAAATCGGACCAATAGAGTTGCAGTTATGGCATTTCAAAGTTTGAAAATTTGACCTTTAATTATAGCACCCCCATTAGGCCAGTCAGTGTAATTGGTAAGGATAGCTGGATGTGTACAGCCAATTTAGCCGGACTTAACGGTGTAGGAGTTAAGGCCTTTCAAAATGAGAAATTTTAATCTTTAATTATAGTCAAGCACTCGTTCAGAATCAATTGGTCTGATGGAAAATGATGGGAAAATAGGTTCCAGGTCAAAAATGGCTGGTGTTATGCACCATACGGAGTGACATACCGTGAGATATCAACAACTATATCATTCACATTTGTAATGGAAAGACATGAAAACCCTTAGAGTTTTTATTCTGCCAACAAAAGTAACTATTCCTCCAGACTCTGGTGCTGTTGCTATGCACCCGACACAGTAGAGCACTCTAGTCCAGTTCTACTGCGCTGCAACAGAGCGCACAATGTGAGACGGATTCACCAGCGGTTAAGATAGATGACTTGATGAAGGGATGATGAATAAGCCTCAATAAAGAATTGTCAGTTGCACATTAACCTATTAAACCCTCTGACTATAATGTAAATAAAACGGCTGTGGAGTTGTGGTCTGGAGGAGTTAGTTTTACGGTTGTGTAGTGGCAGCGTGCCCGCGAGGAAGTGAAGACGCTTCGCTTGACACCATTTACTGCAATTATAAACATTTCAAAACACAGCTGAACTTCCTGCTTTGGCAGAGACAGCCCAGAGTGGCTCTAAACAGGTTGAGGGGGCGATGCAATAGCTATACCACCAACAATTTGAAATCGTCGTCGGTCCGGTTTGGTCTCGAATGCGGTCCGACCATATGGCTTTTAGCACATGAGGAGGCAAGCTACGAATGCAACCAATGTATCAATAGAATGTAAACAACGCAGACTGATATTTCACGATAAGGTCCAAGTTTAATCAAAATCCAAGCAGCAGTGTCTGAGAGATTGCACGTGATGGATGAATGAACCAACCAACAAATTAACAAACACACAAACAGACGGAGACTCATCTATCGTTCTCCGCCCCAGTGACAATGACTGATCAGTTTACCTTCTTTTGACAGACAACTACAGGCATCCGCAGGCATTTCCTCAATGCTGGAGTGACAGTCTTTCAACAGGGGGTGCCAAAGTGCAGTTTTGGATTGGGCCTCGTTTAACATGTTTGCCTGTCTGTCCCTCTGTGCACTAACAGGCCGCAGCTGTTGGTGCTGTTGAAGCTGGATGAGGACCTCCATGTGAAATATCCCCGGCTGCTGACCTTTGCCTCGCAGCTGAAGGCAGGGAAAGGTCTGACCATCGTGGGCTCTGTCATCCAGGGCAACTTCCTGGAGAGCTATGGGGAGACGCAGGCAGCGGAACAGGTAGATACTGGGAAGGGATGTATACGGTACTGTACAGTTGTTAAATTCATTTAGGATTACCAGTCTTCTTAATGCGACAATAACTGGAGAAACAAACCGCTAATTTCTAGGTTCACTTGGCTGTAAGTGTATATTCATAGCCTACAGTATGTATATCAGGAGTCATCATTTAAAGCTTGTGATCGTGGACTGAAGTTCACTCTGCGCACCTTTTGCCTTGTCACTACACAACTGTTCTTGATCTTCTCTGACCTTCTTCCTGCCAGGCCATTAAGAACATGATGGAGATCGAGCGGGTGAAGGGTTTCTGCCAGGTGGTGGTGGCGTCGAAGGTGCGGGAGGGCATCGCCCATCTGATCCAGTCCTGCGGCCTGGGAGGCATGAAGCACAACACAGTGGTGATGGGCTGGCCGTACGGCTGGAGGCAGAGTGAGGACCCTCGCGCATGGAAGACCTTTATCAGTAAGATACTCTCTGTAATGCTGTCCACATAACGTGGGACTGAACTACGGTTACTCCATTACTGGCTTTGACTACATCGTATGTATTGGAATGACTACCTAGTTTTTCACTCTGAAATGTCTTGAGTGAGCTTTTAATACAAGGACTGAACACATACGACAATTAAACATACAGTTTAGATTTATTTTGAAGCTGTGAAATGTTTATTTACGTTTGTAGCGTTTCAAACCCCAGGGTAAAATAGACCTGTATTTTTAGGTACCATGGGACAAGAACGTTCCATAAAGCTAAAAGTTTAAATCCATCTAAGAGCCCGTTTGACTATACCTGAAATTAGGATGGTCAGATAAATTCTAGAATGGTTTTCAATAGTGCGATGTACTCACTATAGTTATTTAACGGTCTAAGGTGACTGTGTCTGCCTCCATGCGTCTCTACCCAGACACAGTACGCTGCACCACAGCTGCCCACCTGGCCCTGATGGTGCCCAAGAACGTGTCCTTCTACCCCAGTAACCACGAGCGCTTCACAGAAGGCAACATCGATGTGTGGTGGATCGTCCATGATGGGGGAATGCTAATGCTGCTGCCCTTCCTGCTCAAACAGCATAAAGTGAGACGACATACATATTTTTTTATTGTTTTATTTTAGCTTTGTGATCAAATGAGAAATAGAAGCTTATAGTACCAAGCTGAAATATGCTTTCTTTTCAAACATTTAACCCCAAAAGGTTGTTCAAAAAATAAAATTAAAAGATTATGAATTTGTGGATAACTCAAATTTTTATTTAAAAAAAGTTCACCTACTGTCCTTGAAATTACCATAATTGGTTTTAAATTTTGTGTTATCAAAAGAACATGTGTCACTTTTTTCAATTCTCATTTTGGAGTCAAGTTTGGGTTTTATTTCTCCCTGCAGAACTAAAAAGGTATACTGTACTTTTACACACGATTGTGTTTCAGGTTTGGAGGAAGTGCAAGATGCGCATCTTCACTGTGGCCCAGATGGATGACAACAGCATCCAGATGAAGAAGGATCTGGCCACATTCCTTTACCAGCTGAGGATAGAGGCTGAGGTGGAAGTGGTGGAGATGGTGAGGAAAGCTCCTTTCGTACAGAACAAGCACAAAAGCTCGCAAAAGCCAAATGGGTCTTTTCAGGGCAAGAGCTAACTCAAAATGAATTTAACACAAGATTGGAAGCTCCTGCTGAAAAGATCCCAACTATATCCTTATTAAACATCCATGTTTCTCTGGTACAAAAAACAACAACAAAGAGAAATCAAACTGAAAAGCAGCAGGAAACTCAACCATGCATACAGAAAAAAAACAACTTTAACTTTCTTTCATTGCTTTACGGTCCGTTTGCTCATGTTAACAGAAGCTCGTGTTGCAGTGAAATGAATCATTAAAAATGGCGTTGGGGTGTTTCAGCATGACAGTGACATCTCAGCGTACACCTATGAGCGAACCCTAATGATGGAGCAGAGGTCCCAGATGTTGAGGCAGATGAGGCTGTCCAGTGCGGAGAGAGACAGGGAGGTATGTTTGTCTTTCTCTGTGTTTGTTTTTGTGATACTAGAGTGATTCCTTTCTGAACGTTTTGCTCTTAGCCCACTCCACAGGAAGGGTGACTAATCATAATAATAATAATATTTGGAAAAGGCAGTTCATCCCTGCTGATTTTCTCCGGGTATAAGTAAATTCATTTATGTTGTCACTTTGTGTGAAAACTCAAATCAACATTCAAGTTCACAGAATCTCCTGTTCGTTATCAGTGGAGCGACTGCAGGCTGCGCGGCTTCAAAGATTAGTGGCTTGGTTCTTTCACTATCGTCTGATACACTGTGTTTGTGTTGTAGTGGTTTGGCATTACTGTTTGCCAAGGGTGCATTCACACAAGTTTGGCTCACGATATTTAATTTGTCACAACCACAGATCTGACTGCTTTGATAACATCCTTGATGTGTAAAGATGCAAACTGTTCTAACATGTCTAATGGCTCATATCATTGCTCCTCAGACGATTTCATAATGTTGAATGCCAGGAGCCAACTGTCAGTGAAACGATACAAGGTGTTAAACAAGTTAAAACCATTTACTGTTATGTTAACGTTAAACTATCCTCTGCATGAACCAGTAGTCTTCCTCTCACCTTACTACAAAATCAGTTATGTAATCCAAAATTGTTAAAATCACTGACAAACACAATAGTGGGACATTAAGCAATGCTACTGAATTCCCATGTTTTGACTTGTGCATTCTTCAGTATTGGTTGCTTGTTATCATTCAGGACTTGCTGTTCTTCTCTAACTGCTAGTTGCTCTGAGTAAGTCAGCGAAACGCCTAAAATGTATATAGAAAATGCGGTCTCATCACATTCCCTCGGCCGTCTGCAGGCCCAGCTGGTGAAGGACAGGCACTCCTTGGTACGTATGGGCAGTCTGTACTCCGATGAGGAAGAGGAGGTGGTGGAGCCTCCTCCAGAGAAGGTCCAGATGACCTGGACCAGGGAGAAGTGTGAGGCCGAGAGGAGGAACAAGACCAACGCACCAGAGAACTTCAGAGAACTCATCAGCCTCAAACCGTGAGTCGGCGTCTGTTCAGGTTCAGCATGAGCGTGAACGCTTCCCCCGTGTCCCTCATTTAACCAGTAAAGCCTATATTTCCATGCACCTCTCACCTCACTCCTCTCTCTCCTGTCTGTATGTATTTCTGTTTCAGACAGTGGCTTTGAAGACATGCTTAGAATTTGCCCTTACGTTTACACCTTCTCCCAAAGTCCTCATTAAGACATGTGGGTCTCTCCGTCCCTCTCTCTGACTCTCCCTCTTGCTGCCCTCCAGGGACCAGTCCAATGTGCGGCGAATGCACACAGCTGTGAAGCTGAACGAGGTAATAGTCAACAAGTCCCACGACGCTCGGTTAGTGCTGCTCAACATGCCGGGACCACCTCGCAACACAGACGGAGATGAAAACTGTATCCTTTGCCAATATGACCAAACACAAGGGCACCGTTTTTGTTTAAGTCCTACTGCATTATAGAGTAATGTAGACGCTTGGCAGTTGAGTCACAAATCTCCTAGCAACCATGTCTGATGCCATCCTGGAGGTCCATTAGAGAGACGTCTGTGCACAGATAATGGCTAATTAGCCTTTACAACAAGCAGGCTAGAAAAATATATCTGAAAAGGCTTATTGGGGTGTGGGTGTATCCATTTAGTAATGTTAAAAGTTCAAGCTCATTTATAGCCATTTATAGCCCTTCGTCACAAGCATGTCTCAAAGGGCTTTACAGAGAACGAGCCTAGTACAAATGTGTAGTCTGATACTGTAGATTTGTTTCCAAATTTAGGTCACAGTGACATGAAGAGTGTCTTTTCCTCAGCCCTAACCTCCACTCCGGAGCACACCCAAGTTGTAGCTGGAGAAGAGCCAGCTTGACAGCTGATGTTTGGTATTGTTAGCTAGCTATCTAGCCCGCAGGCTAATTTAGGAAAAGCAATCAATGTCTATGCTCTACTTTTCCTTTAGGCTACAATAGCGTAGATACACAAAGTGTGTGAGCTGTCATTTGGTTAGTGATAGGCCTACTTCCTTAACCTTTGCCTCAGATATGGAGTTTCTGGAGGTGTTGACTGAGGGCCTGGAGAGAGTGCTGCTGGTGAGAGGGGGCGGTCGCGAGGTCATCACTATCTACTCTTGACCAATTCGGAGCCGCTACAGAGGTCCCCGCTCCGCCTCGACGACACACATTCCCCCCCCCCCCCCCCCCCCCCCCCCCCCCCCACACCGCCCACCCACCGCCCCCCGACCCGTGCGCATCAGGCTGCGC
>OMOV01097366.1:0-15748 GCA_900312565.1 Beryx splendens | reverse complement strand
CTGGAGCGCCAGCAGCGGGAGCGCCAGGCCCTCAACTTTGACCAGGAGCGACACACCTGGCAGGATGAGAAGGAACGGGTTTTAAAATACCAGGCTCAGTTACAGCTCAGCTATGTGGAAACCCTGCAGAAGAACCAGGCTTTGGAAAAACGTATGGGCCAGCTGGGAGCCAAACTGACCACAACCACCACCACCACTCCCTCTCCCTCTTCCTCCAACTCTCCACCTCCACCACCAGCCCTCTCTCCTCTGTCTCCCCAGCCTCCAGCCTCGCTCCCTGCCCCCATCGCCCTCACCCTCTCTCCACCCTGTGAGGACCAGAAGGGCCCTCCTTCTCTCCACCAGCTTGCGCCTCCCTGGGCAGGACCCTCACGCCTGGAGAGGATCGAATCCACTGAGATATAAAGACAGCAACAGCTAGATACAAACTTTCCAATCCAGTACACAGTGACACGGCCTCTTACAAAAACCCCCCACTTCAGAATACAACAGAAAGACATTTCAGTCTACAACAGATTAAATCAATACAGCTTGATATCCTGTCATATTAACACATAGTTTTCAAAGCAACTATAGACTCTAAACAGTTAGAAAAGGCCTACTGTA
Source organism: Beryx splendens (assembly GCA_900312565.1). Classification (NCBI taxonomy): domain Eukaryota; kingdom Metazoa; phylum Chordata; class Actinopteri; order Beryciformes; family Berycidae; genus Beryx; species Beryx splendens. The sequence goes on along the minus strand of OMOV01097366.1, from coordinate 15,142 downwards.
AAATGCAATGTTAACAATAACAAGCAGATCAGCCAAATAGAGAGTAGAACCACATTTAATCAATCAATGAAACTTTTGAATCTCCAAAGCAGCCTTTCTCTCACTAGCTGCACACTGCATCCTACATAATCAGACAAATCAGGCAAATAGTGTTTGTGAAAAGGGTGCCACACTGTTGAATGGCAGAAAAACAAATGTTAAACGACAATGTTTAGATTACAGCACTAATACAGGGGTCACTTAATGCCCATGCTAGAAAAGGACCAAGAAAATCAGGGATATTGTCAGAAATTACCAACAAGAATATTATGCGGTATTTATTCATCGTAAGTGTGTATCAGTGGTCATGTAAAAGTAGAATTAGTGGTTAGGGTGTGTGACGTTAACTTGCATTTTTGGCCGGAGAGCGCCTTACTCCATTCTTTCCAGCATGTATAACAGAATGACCTATTGCTGAGAACAGATGAAAAAATTAAGAGTTTGATATCCTTTACAGTGCTTTAACTACATATCAGCAAACCAGTTACACTAAATTATTACATATGACTCGACTATTTAATTTAAATCCCAGCGTATGTGCAAGATTATTTTGACATTTGAGTTGATTTGAAACATGCAAAAGGTGACACGCTGATTCTTGATTCAGTTTTCAGGTCATTTCATGCACAGGGTTCACCCTGCACGACCCATCCAAATACATCACTAAGACCAACAGAGTTTATATTTTCTACAAATTGAATTAAATTAATAAGTTTGGTAGATAATCAACCCCATCTCTGAATAATGTAATAAGTTCAGGGATGTGGGAGAACCCTGGTCGCCTTCACTGCAGACTGCCTGCAGTGACTAAAGTCGAACACTAGAGATCATTAGAGAGCTTTTACAATGTTCCCGCCTCCGGTGAGAGTTAATAGAAAATGGTTTCTATTCTGCTCATTGAACTGGAGAAGAGTGCAAGGAGAACATGAATGGAAGCACACAATCTGAATTGGGTTATTATAATAATTGTGTCATTCACTTTGGGCATTTTCAGCCACAAAATCTGAGAAAGCATTCAGTATCCCCAAAGTTCAGAAATTTTATAGAATGTATGATATACTAGAAAGAGATACATAATAGTTATAGATTGTATGTGTGTGAGAGTTTGGGAGTGAGTGTGTGTGTGTGTGTGTGTGCGCGCGTGTGCATGTGTGTATATATAAAAGCTTCAACTTATGAGATTGAAGATAGAGGGACTAGTGGCAATACAGCAAGTGAAGATATATTAAGAGCAAAGGGAATTTTTTGGCTTTAAGTACAGTACAGCGTACATCGAAGCTTGACACAAGAGCAGTAAGTCTGAGGTTTCAAACAAAGTCTGAGGAAATCTGTATATCCTTTTATGAAAAACTCTACTTTCCTCTGTGTAGTTTGCTCAGATCAGGCAGGGGAAAGGGAAGTCGGAGAATCAGAACGTGGAGCTGCTGCCTTTTTTAAAGGGAAGGTTCAGGCTAACTGCACTATGTACTGTACTACACAAGAGTTCCAGTTGTACAGTAGACTCAGATGTGAATATCATGGCTTTTATATGTGTTGTTTATGCCAGCATACAAAGATGTTGCTCAAGAATATTAACTGATTATCTCTAAGGTATTACATAGTATTATCATCTTTATTACTGTTATTATATTATAGTGAACTGACAGAGTAAAATATGTGCCATTTGAGCTTTTTTTTTTTTTAACTGTGTAGATAGCCTATTGGCCTACCATAATGGTGCAATCATAGCAACCCTGTCCAAAAATGATGTTCCTTTTGATGTAGGTGATAAATGTAGTTACAGTATTGTATCGTTTAGAGAACAAAATGCTACCGATTTTATACATGTTTTGAATTTATTGTTTGCATTTATGTTACTAGTACTGTTCTGGCTTGATTAAACCCATCCCTTTGTTACATTCAGCAGAACTAATAAAGATATGTGAATAAACTCAGCACTGTTTGTTCTGGTACGGATCAGCTGCATAGTGGTCAGAGTGTCCACTGTGGTGAAGTTTGGGGTTCAAACTGTGATCCCTGGCTTGGTCACCGCAAACCAAAATCAAAAAGGGGGCTCTAACGATAATCATGGGTGGACTACGCTGGGAGACCTGCATCATGCTATGGTGACTGTTATCACGTATTTAAATTATAACATTAAGTAAAATTTTGGGCCCATTGTGGCACTGAAATGATTTTGGGTGAGAAGATGGCTTGGTGAGTAGGGAGGCTGTCCTCCAAAAGGCCTGTGTGTGTTCAGCCCCAGTGACAGCAAGCATCATCCACCATACTGAAGTGTCCTTGAGTGAGACTGAATCCCTACGCATTTCTGTAGCCGACCCTGTGCTCAGACCATAGCGTTTGACTCAACAGAAAGGTCATTCATATTCATATATACACTCTTGAATGGTCAATTGGCTGGTACAATGGCTGCGATAGACAGTATGATAATGCTGTCATGGAAAAGTGTTGATTTGGTGAATAAGACTCAGAAAGCTGATATGTTACCATGGCAACAGAATGAGGTGGATGACCATTCCAGCAGCAGTTTTTCCACTAACCGTCTCCTATTCTGCCCACAAAGGAAATAATAGTAGTATAGTTGAATAGGTCATAGGTCAATGACGTGAAAGACATGACATGACATGAAAAAGGAACATGAAAAAGGAAGCGTTAGGGTTTTTATCAGTACAGACCTAAAGATGTGTTTGATGGGGGGCATGAAAGCATTATCACAGGCCGAGTGTTAAAACTGCAACTGCAAACAGGAACAGCGTTTTTAAAGGCATTCGCAAATAAAAGTGAGCCGTGAAGATTGTCCCTTCTCGGTTTCCTTAGTTGTGTCAAGTCCTGTGTAAGCTAGCTACTAGTGGCTAGCTGCTATCAATTACAGTAACGTTACCTGTCCTGCGAAAGTTGGACAGAAGAGTTAAATGGAAAGGCCACCTGGCAAGCAACTTACAAGTAACACGGGCGGAAACAGCAAAGATCGTCACAGCCGAAATAACGTGTTACCTACCAGGCACAGTAAGCTTTAGTTATCTGGGTTAGTTAGCTAAGCTAACCTTAACGTTGGCAGGCTGATGTGCTGTAGCCGCACACTAGCCCACATCACACGTTTATTAGCATGTATTTCATATGTTAATATTAGTCAATGATACGCAGGGGTGACGACGTAACGTTATTATTTTGGGGGAAACAATATAATAATAATAATAATAATGATGATGATGCCCCATACGGGAGCCAAGAGCCTCCAACGTCATACAAATGTAACGTTATCAATATATATCTTTTCCAGAGTAAAATATCATTGAGCATGTAACTTACCCACAGTTAAAGGATTTCAGACATTGTAGCACTTCCAGCAGACTTCCAAGAAACAACAGCAAACACTGAGGGATGCCTGCCTGCTGAACTGTAGCTAAGTTAGCTGAGTTAGCTGAGTGTGTGAAGCTCTGATTTTTTTTTAAAAAAAGTTCTGTTTTTCTTCGTGAGCCAAATTGTTAAAGCATCCAAGAATTATGGTGTGCGTGCGTGCGTGCGTGCGTGCGCAAACCAAAGATACTTCGTGCCAGCCCGTCAAGGTTGACTTGCTGTGAGGTCAAAGGTCCTGAGAGCTGACAAAGGCTGTAAATGCAAGGAAACATTTTCTCTGTGCTTATGTAGGACGCTGTTGTGTAGCCACATGCGTCAGTACTGAACAGCATTCACTCAGCATCCCATTTTGCACTGACCTATAAATGATGTTTTCTTAAGGGAATATGTGGGTCTAAAGCTGTAACTTGTCTATTCACAGGTTGGAGAATATGGTTGTGAATCTCTGCCTGCCGCATTTTCATACCACAGTCCATTGCAACAAGGTACAATACATTGCATGAAGCAAACCGAGGTTGTAAATGGAATCATGGTATCCATGTGGAGATCTCCTGCTCCATCTGTGGTTCTCTCATGTCCTGTTTCTTTTCATATATAAGTGTAAAGCTGCTACAACACACAGGTGACACACAACAAGTCTTTACACTCGTGAATGGGACACGCTCAGTAAGAATATCTGACCATTTGTCCGGTGTTTTTCATTCAAGTTGGCTTGAATAAAACATGACACATGCGTCATACACCCTGTTGTGGGTTTCTGTTACATTTGTGCGAACTCTGTCCACAGTCCACTTCTTATTTTGTCTTCAGAAGCAGGCAGAGGAGAGGACGTGCAATTTTTTTTTGACGAACGGAAAGACTCAAAATATGTAGACATGAAACACGGCAGGATGGAGTTGGAGGACAAAGACTTGAAGATAAAAAAAGCAGAGAGACATGGTGGTGTGTGGGAGACTGAGTCACAACTGACCTTGCTATGTTCCTCTTATCGGTGTTTGATAATCAGATATTGGCTCTATTTTCTCTGCCCTCGGTAACTGAATGATGTTCTTTCACTCTTTCAAGATATTATTTTCTTCAGTAGTTGGTTTTCCGCATACTCCTTGTCTACCTCACCCTGTCCTGTTTCCACATTTTGGAGGGTCTTTTTTCTCGTCATCTCTTCCTCCACTTTATGCCTCATGTAGTAGTAGTAGTAGTAATAATAATAATAATAACAATGATAATAAACTTAATTTATATAGCACTTGGAAAGCACAGTTGTAACAAAGTGCTTTCCAAAACCATAAAGATAAATAAATTCACTGAGTACATAGAACAGAAAACAAGAGTAGATTACAAATGAAACCAAACGTAAAGATAAAGTAAAATAAATTGTCTATATTTTACATACACTATGTTTTCACCCCTTATACAGTTGTGTGCAGATGGGTATGAGGTCACTAACCTTCTGTCGGCGGACCCTGCTGTCCGGAGACGGGGCTTCAAGCTGGAGTACTTCCTGCGTCCACCGGTACAGGTGAGATGATGCTGCCTGCTGCACTTTGTTAGAGGTTTACTTCAAATACATTTAGCCTCAGATCTGGAGAGATGTTAGTCTGTGGTCTGTAGAATTTTGGGGGGTGAATTCACAAATGAATGCATTGAGTGTCCAGGTGTATCACCCACTATAAATTTGTACAATCAGATATTAAATAATTTTGGGCGATTATGTTTGGAGGATCAGCCGATTTACCCAGAAGAAGCCATAATAATTGAATGAGTAGTAGCTTCTATTTTTAACTTAATAGAACAGATTAGTTACTACCGGGAATAAAACCGAACACACAACATAATAAAAATGAAATACGAATTTGTTAATGCTGATTCATCAGTTACATAAATATTGGAAGTCAGTGTGGTAAATGGCTGGATGGCATGTGTGTCGCCTCGCAGAGCTGATTCTCCCTTGCAGAGATGATCTTGCTCCTCTTCCCGTCGTCTGTCTCTTTTGTACTGAAAGCTCTCGATTATCCTTTTCTCAGAGGTAACTACATTCTAGCAGATTTATGGCTTCTTCCGTTGCATACAGTATACTGTCACCATAGTAACTGTAAACATATTGGCATGACAACAATCTCCAAAATGTCCTCCTGTGTTCATGTTGCAAACCTGACATGAGCATTCTTACTACTACAGCAAAATAGTTTTTCTCTTTACAACCTAACCACACCCACACTTAGTTTTATTCTCTTAATATTTGCAAACCTCTACAATTTAAAGACTGTAGGTCTGTAGCTACAGCAATAACCCTTTTAAAATTCCATGCATTCTTCCTTATCATTAATGTTCACTTTCCCTACATTCCTCCCAGGTGACGCTGACGTTTGGCTTCCAGGTGGAGTTGTGCAGGGTGGACGTGGAGCTGTGGCCTTGGGGTATGGACCGAGGACAAGCCTGCAAGAAGCTGGAGATCAGCACCAGCTCTGATCCTCTACGTCCCCAGACCCTTGGCCCAGGTCAGGCTGACAAACAGGGCCAGGAGAAGGAACAGAGACAGAGGCAGGATAAGGGCCGGCACTGGAATAAACAGAGCCAAGAAAAAGAACAGCAGCATGGCAGTAGTTGTGGCCAGTCTCATGGCCACCAGTGGAGCCTTCAGGCCCAGCAGTGGGATGTGGAGGCTGTAGATGAGCCCCAACAAAGAGGCCATGCTTACAGGTGGCAGAGGACCCAACAGCACGCTCAGTCAAACACTGAAACCAGTCATCCCGAGCCAGAGTTTAAACTGGTGGGTCGCTGTGAACTGAGGGAGGAAACCCAGGTTTGTTTCTCCCACTCCCACTTTCGCCCCCGGCCGCCTTTCTCCACCCCTCCCCCATCACGGTCTGCAGGCTGTCGGCAAGAGGATCTGTGGAGCAGGGGTGCGCTCTCATTGGGCTCTGTGACACAACTTCGTGTGACTGTGCCGTTCGGTGGTGCTGCCTCTGCACTGGGGCTCAAGGCTTTGGCAGTGTGGGGGCAGCCTGCGCGCTGCTGCCCCGCAGAAGATGTGGAGAGGATTAAGAGAACCCATGAGGCCAGCGAACGACGCCTGCCACGGCCTGGACTTTTTGCTCCATCTGTCAGTCAGCCAACACTGCCACTCCCAACAACTCCTAGGTAAATGGTCTTTTAAGTTTTCATTTCAGTTATTGCGATGGTGCACCTTGTACTTGTGACATTGTGAGTCTGAATCTCAGTCTCCTTTCTCTCTCAATTTTGGCTCTTGGTTAAATAAAGCTGAAAATCCACTCCATTTCTTACAATAATAATAATTATGACTGTGTTCTCTGACTCTAGCCCTCTGTCAGTCCCAGAAGAGTTCCTTGACCCCTTAACCCAGGAAGTGATGACACTGCCCATGCTGCTGCCCAGTGGAGTGTCGGTGGACAGCGCCACTCTGGAGGAGTACCAGAAGAGGGAAGCCACTTGGGGTCGACCCCCCAACGACCCCTTCACAGGGGTCCCATTCACCTCAGCCTCCCAGCCACTCCCCAACCCCCACCTGAAAAGCCGCATTGATCACTTCCTCCTGCAGACGGGGATGGGGTTGAGGGAGGGGGCGTTGGGGGGAAGAGGTGAGGGAGAAAATCCACACCCGTCAAGGCTCTTGGCTTCTAAGGTAGACGGAGAGTCCCAGAACTCTCCAGGTCCCAAAAAAGGATCAATAAACCATCCCATCCCATATAATGTTGGCACCGGAAACGCAAAGAGGACTACACAGATCGAAGACACTGGATCGGGAAATACATTAGAAAATGGGAATGACACGTACAACTCCCAGCCTGAAAGCTCAGGGGATGGGCCTCATACCAAAGACAGGAGAGTAGAGTTGGGTAGAAGCAAGAAACGAGACCTAAGTGGAAATCCTGAAGAGTCAACAGAAACTTCAGTCAGTTCTTGTCACGCTGAGAAGCAAAAACTACCTCAAACAAAAAGGCTAAGAACTGATGCAGCCTCCAGTGAGTATGGAAATATGTCGATCCAGTGTTTCTGCAGGTTCTGTGTAATAGTGAGTTACTAAAACATAGCTTTCTTTTATGCGTGCGTTTTCCATCTCTGTCTGTCTGTGAAACTGTTTGTTGACTTGTGTGTTTCTTCACCATACCTACCTCAGTTCCCAGCAGCAGCTCCCATGAGCAGCGTCTGTCGGCCAGTCTGGACGAGGCCCTCCTCTGCGCCCTGCAGGGTCGACCCTCCTTCACCTCAAACTCCTCCCAGCAGAGACACGTTACTACTGACACAGAGCCAGCTGACACCTCCCAACACAACCAACCACAACCAACAGGTACGAACCGTTCGGAGTGAAAGGAAAAGTCCACCCTAAAACACCAATTTTCCACTGACAGTAGCCTCAATAATGGACCATAATACAATGGAGGTGCAATACATTGTGTATTTGGAATAAGGGGTGTGGCTCTCGCTTTTTCTCAACTGGGAAAACTTCGGCAATCAGTGACTGAAGTAGAAGTAGACAAGGCAGATTGAGGAAAAATGCATACACCAACAAAACGACACTTCATCTCAAAATAACTCCTGGAACACATTGAGCATCACAGTTTGATGATATACTGTATAATTGTAAGAGTATCCAAGCGCAAAGTTTTGCCAAGGTTTTGCCAACAGTTGAGATAAATGAAACTCTGCTCCCAAAGCAAGCCAAGGCAATGCAGAAGAATGTTATATCAATATAAAACTGTTGACTCATTGGTATGACTGGGCAATAATTCAATATCTTCATTTGTTGTCTTTCAGTGGAATCATATCATAATGATATTGTGATATGATTCACTATTATGTTGTATAAACTGATGATAACAAGCACGTTATATTTAAAAGCTCTGATAAAATGTATGAAACATTTTATTTTGTTTTGAGAGTTTTGTTTGGCATTAAACTTAACATTACTATGCAGTTCAATGCGATGAACATCATTTGGATTATTTAACATGTAAATTTGCATATGTAAGACATATCTTGATAAATATCGATAATCAAAAAGAATCCTTATGATTGGTGATACTGATATCAACCACATTGCCCTGCCCTACTCATTGGTAACTTCTCTCCTTCACACTTTCTTTCCAGGTGAGAAGACGTGTTCAGCCTGTTCCCGCTCCGTCTCCGCATACTCCACATCTGCAGCGTCTGTCTACCGCCTAACCTGCGGTCACTTACTCTGCCATGCCTGCCTGCAGAGGAAATCACGACCACTGAACTCTGTCGCTATAGTAACACCCAGTCACATCCTGTGTCCCACCTGCCGAAGCCCTGCCCCCCGCAGTGACATTATACGTGTGCATCACTGACAGAGGACATACATTGAGCCTATGCTTTCTGTGACAAAGTGAGGAGGAAGGCAGAGATAGAATTGCACTGGAAAAGGTCAGATACGTTTGTGGTTGTGCTGAACTCCAAAGTAAATAGACAACCTTTTATGGTTACAACCATTTACAGTTGGCAAGTAACAACTCGTAGGTGTAACAACAGTGATGTATGGTGAGCTTTCTTTCTGGGATCGTCCTTTTTAACACTCACTTACACTCACAGATGAGTCACAACTGTTGTTTACTAATGCGTTGTATCATACCTGCTGAAGAGGTACATCGACACAATGTGGACAAACATTACACCAAATCCTATAAAAATCTACAGGTAACTGTTTCTCTAAATTACTGCCAAATTTGTAGTTCTGTTGCCATATAATGTTCCACAGCCATTTCTGTTGCGGTGTTTCTTAATTTCTCGTTCTCACTCCTTTTGGCGCCTAATTTACCAATCTTTCATAAAGCGTTTCTTAGATTTTCCCTGGACCAACGAAGGCACAAAAGCATATCACAGAGGGCACTGTTTGTAATGGAAACAGGAAAAGAAAGGGCATCGCTGAAAGAACAGACCTTTAAGAAATATTGCTCAGAAGAACACAAAAGAAATGTCTTGCTCACCTCCCTCCCACCGCCTCTCTCTAAAGATGGAAGTGTAGTTGCAGCCTTGGGTCTCCAGCCTTTGTACCGGGCTTTTGTGCATACAATATGTTGAGAAAGCACAAAGGGAGGTTGGGAAACGGTGAAGTACTGAGAGCAACAGGCCAAGAGAGAGTAAATGGAAACCGAGTGGACCAAGGCTGTGTGGACATTTGAGAAAGACAAACAGCCCGGTTTGTGCTTAGCTGACCACTCAATGCCATTTTTGCCCCTTCTTTATCTCAGGTCCGTCCTCATGTCCCTTCTTTTTCACTCCATCTCCGATTCATCAGCTTACATCCCCTTCGCATGCGTTATACGTTGATAAGGTAAACGGAGGCAGCCAACGCAATGGTACAGATTTTTTCAAGTACCAACATACTGTATATGCTGGCACAAATTCCCATGCTATGTATTTCTGTGGCAAGTCTCCATCAGGCAGCATTAAAAAGCACAGCGTGTGAATTTGTGCCTATTTACTGTATATAATGTCAGTTCTTATAGTACTGACTGCTTCCAACTCTCCTTTGGCGTCCGTCTGGCATTATACATAGTTTTATTTTCTACTGCCTTTCTCCATTTTGCCTCTAAAGTACAATGTTAGAAAATATGGATATTTCTTAGCACAGATGATATCAGCCCTCCTTCCTTGAGTGTCCGTACCTTTCTACTCATTTTCTACCTTTAATCGCTCCACTCTATGATACGTTTTTGGGCATTTCATTGTTTATACAAAAGGGTAAAACAGACCAAAGAAAGGAAAACGGGCATTTATTAGTCTTCACAATCACAAACAGGAATAATTTATACGTTGGTTTCCTTGACAACGTGATGCTTAACCAAGGTCATGATCCTGTATCCGTTCAGTGAGAGCAAAGGCTGAAAACAGTTTACATGCGCGCGCGCACATAGGTGCTCATTTTGGTGAATTGGAGATGGATGAAACATCAGCTGGGGTAGAAACATCTCTAAGTACGAGTGGAAGATGAATTAGTCAAATTATAGTCTGAGTATTATTCGCAAGCTGTCATGATGTTAAGTAATGCTTCCACTAGTCACATTGTGTTGGTTAGTGTTGTCGTGGGACTACTGGCATGTCTCAGCTTTGCATTCCTTACAGTTGCTTGCTTGTAATGTTGGTGATCTAAGAATTCAAGCTTACTCTTCTGTTGTATTCATTGTAAGCTGCTCTGGAAAACAGGATCAGCTCAATCATAAATTCTTTCACCACTCTGAGGTGAAATTGGTATGCATTTATTTCAAGATTTATTGGAAATATGAGGACCCTGTTGTGTTTCTGAAGTCAGCCATGTTTTCAACATTATTCTAACTGTTTCAAGTTATGTGAATATAAAATAATGAGACCACATTCTGTTGTATGTATTGATGGAGCAGGCTTGAATGCTGTGAGTCTAATTAAAGGACTTCTTCACACTTATTTTATGTGGCTTGCTGTTTTTCCTCAACTTTATCGTTTACCGTTTGCATGTTAATCAGCTGCATAACAGTTAATCAGAGGAATATCAGCCTAAGCATGCAACAAGCAGTTGAAAGAATAATGAACCTACATGTTGATGTGTCTATTTGAAATGCTAATCTTGTTTTGCTCATTTTCTCATTAATCTAAAATTATGTCGAGGAAATGATTATTGTGACCTGATCCTTATCTTTTGATGGTGACACTGCCATGTGTAGAGTGACGTGTCAAAACTCTCTGTGCTCCAGTGATGAACAGTGATTGGCTTGGCATTTCTCTGAACTGCATGTCTGAGCTGTTCATGATCAACATGAAATGTACTTAATCAATGCGCTCATTGGAGAAAATCAAATTAGTTGTCCGCAAGTCCAATTAGTTGTTCATGTTAAGTCATTTTTTGTGTGTGCCCTCATGCCATCCATTATGCTGGCTGAAATAATTCAGAAAAGTTATGCCAAATAAGTGTGGCACAGTCTTGAATACAGACCGGGCATCTTCTGCTGTCAGGTACATTGCTGTTTTCTTGTGTAGATTTGTTAGATGGCACATATCTGATGCAGAGACATATCTGGTGCGACCTCTGTCTCGCGCACACGCGGCGCGCACTTCTGTAGCCTTTGTGCATGCGTGCGTGTGGAGAGCAGAACAGCACGATACTGACGTCAATTATGAGTGTCAACCGCTTTGTCAGATCATATCCATCTGCTTATAAGTAACGGATCGACTCGGACATCTATCACACATCCGCCAGGCGGAGGAAATCCAGGTGCGCAGCGCTCATCCAAACCGACAGCCATGCCTCACTCCATGTTTCCACTGTGCGTCCTGGGACTCCTCGCCCTCTCCTCCGCCTGCTACATCCAGAACTGCCCCCGAGGAGGGAAGCGCGCCCTGCCGGAGACCGGACTCAGACAGGTGAGAGAACTAAACACTTTGATCAAGTGACCATGCTTTGAGAAATCTTCTTTTTCTGTCTTTTAAAAAAAATTTATTCGATGGATTTTATTTTTTTTAAGGTTGTTTTACGCACCACATGCGTGCAGGTCCAGGATCGTTGCTTGCACATGAAAGTTTTTAACTGAATTGCAATTCTTTATACGAGCAAAAATGAGAGAGATTGAAAGTTACATGTGCGTGCTGCAAACTGTTCTCCCATAATTCTATATTTTAAAATACTGTAATATATTTTAGAATATTTTTAGAACTGTATATAGGCTATTAGAATATAATATATTTTTAAATATTGCCCTTGTTTTTAAGAGATTGTGTCCTCAAATCATACAAGAAAAATGGAATTTACCTTGATTTGATAAAATCATGAGATTAAACTTAAAAAGAAAATTGGGCAATTAGGTTATTGCAGCATCAAAAGAAATGGGATTCAGCAGAGTAAAAAGAAAAATATGTAAGCAAGCAATTAGAATATAACATAGGCAATAAAAAACAGTTGAAATAATGACAATTTTTAAGAAAAAAAAGCAAAAATAATAACACTTATATGGGGTTTATATGGTGGTTATATGCTGCCGACAAATTGAACACTCAGAGAATGTTATCAGAGGAAAAAAACAGTGCAACAAATAGGTGTGAAATTTATGCAGCAGCCTGTACATAAGTATATATAAACATTGGTATGAATATTTTCTATTTAAGTATTTATATACATTATATTACATCATGTCATTTAACAGATGTTTAGCAAGTGTACAGTATATAGCAGAGTTGCACTGTGTAGCCTACAAGTAATGAAATGGGAACAGAATTACTTAGTTTAATGAATTACAAAAGTGAGTTTATTTGCTTTCTAGCACTTACAGGCTTACATCTCTCCACTTTCTCCTCCAGTGCATGTCCTGTGGCCCCGGGGACAGGGGCCGCTGCTTCGGCCCCAGTATCTGCTGCGGGGAGGGTCTGGGCTGCCTGCTGGGCTCCCCAGAGACAACTCACTGTGTGGAGGAGAACTACCTGCTCACCCCCTGCCAGGCCGGAGGGAGACCCTGTGGATCTGAGGGAGGACGCTGCGCTGCTGCAGGACTCTGCTGTAACTCAGGTACAGTCTGCTCTGATTATTTGGATCTTTTTGGTGTGTTCAGTCGAGTTAATAGGCCTGCATGTGTATTGCAATGAAACAAGATGCAACAACAAGAATAGGGATAGTCTATGTGTGTCATTTTATCCGTTCATGGGCACAGCCTGAATCAAGTTTCCTTTCCTTTCCTTTCCTTTCCTTTCCTTTCCTTTCTTCTTTCCTGTGCTTATTCTCTTCTGTTTGACAGAGAGCTGTGCTGTGGACTCGGGCTGCCTGGGGGAGAGCGAGGCCTCAGACCCGGCTTACGGCTCCGCAGGATCGCCTGCAGAGCTGCTGCTGCGCCTGCTGCATGTGGCCTCTAGAGGACAGACTGAGTACTGATAACTGAAGAGGTTCCTCTCCTCCGCAGGGCCTGGGTTCCTAGAAGTGCAGCAGAGCGAAGATCATCTCTGCTCCACTGTAGGCCAACAAACAAAGATGATCTTAGTGTTGAGGTCCTTTAGCGAATCCTGACCTATAGCCTTACAATTCAAACTTTATTCTCATCCTTATCTCCTACCACTGTGACGGCCAGAGAAAGAAAGCTATCTTCAGCTCGTTTAGGGATTGGCTGTGTAGGTTTCCTGTAGGCTGTAAGGCCGCATATCTTATCCAGACCCTGGGGACGAGGAACCATGATAATGGGTGGTAGCTACAGTCTGAGTATTTAAAGGCAACAAGTGCATTGAAAACAGCATTGCATGTTTGTTCCCAACGTAGAAATGTATATACTAATGCACATAATGTAAACAAAGATTTTTTCTGTTTGATGGGATATTACAGATCTGTGCTACTAATTCAAATGTGTGAGCTGTAACACAAAACACTGTGTAAATATGTGATATCCATGTAAAACAGGTGACTGACAATGCTTGAACAATCACTACTATTGAAATAAAGCGTAGTAGAAATGTAAGCCCATTGTACTGTACAAACTGATACAAATCTAATTTAAATGAACTTCAAAAGTCAATAGTGTGAACTGAAATTTCAACTAAATGATCTGTACAACAAAAATGTTGAATATGCAATGTTCAGGCTGAATAGAATAGATGCTAGCTTTTGAAATACCAGCAATAAAAAACAAAAATGGGGATGTGCTAAGGAAATTAATGAAGTATATCAGGATTTCTACACTAAATCTGAAATGAATCCATCGCCAGACAAACCTGATGCCTTTCTCTCAAAAACGGATCTCCCAAAGTTGTCAGAAGATCAGATAAAACGACTAGAGGAAGCCGTTACAGAACAGGAAGTCAGGGCTGCAATATTATCATTAAAGGTACCAGGACTGGATGGGTTTCCAGTAGAATATTATAAGAAATATATTAAGATACTGGTGCCCATATTGACTGGTGTATACACAGAAGCATTCTTATTAGGAAAACTGCCAGACACATTTAATGAGGCTCTAATATCATGTATTCCTTAAAAAACATAAAGACCCCACTGATCCAAGCAGCTTCAGGCCTGTAAGTTTGATTGATGTGCATAGTAAAATACTTACTAAAGTCCTTGCAACAAGGCTGGAGAGGGTGTTACCACATGTAATACATATAGGCCGTCTGGATCTTAATTGATCAGAGAATGTTTGCTCAGCTTGTTTGTTGTTTCGTTAGCAGCAGGCGCAGCAAACGTTTGCTCAGCTTGTTTCTCTGATAACTTAAGATCCAGATGTTCAGGAAGTTTTTACCGGGAGCCGAATTATCCGCAGAGGTCTCCTTCTCTCCAAAACATATGGACCCGGTGATTAAAACCAGTGAAAACACTGAATAAAGCAGTTTCACGTTAAAAATCAGAGTTTCACCGGGAGCTATGCTGCAAAGATGGCGGCGGCGCCCCAGAATGCTACACAATTCCCATTCCCTATTTGTCCGTGTTAGCAAGCAAGCTAACGTTATCTAACATTAGCCAGCTAAAACCACAAAATCACAATGTATTTGTCACAGTCATTTTGTGCGTCACTTTCGGCTCAAACCAGCAGTTTTTCCGGTAACAGCACAGTGGTATCAGGTCTTCTGCAGACAGTTTTATGGTAAAAAACTAACACAACAAGCTACAAGCTAAAACAACATGCTAAGGTCCCTTCATGAATCGAAAGCCGATGTTGACTCTAATTTTCGCCCGACGTCGGTCACATTGCTGTTTGGCCAGACGGGCTGCACTAGATAAAACTTTTTTTTTTGTGCTTAGATGGACTTTTTAGTGGACTCTGTG
>OMOV01097364.1:0-11389 GCA_900312565.1 Beryx splendens | reverse complement strand
AATAGCTGCTTTTTAACAGCGTTTAAGTGTAATAGTGGATTTTTCCTTTAAATTCCTGTCGCCAACATTACAAGCAACCAATAGTAAGAAACTGAAGGGTCAAGCTCAAGGGTCCTGGAATAGATACAACAAATTGTTGTGTGTTCCTAACAGGGAGTTGGAGTCGGGCCACCGAGGGTCATGCTCACCCTCAAAACAGGGAGGTGCAGCTGGCTAGATTAGTCAGGATTAGAGTTTATCCTCTGCTACCAGCAAACTGATGGGGATAACTGCACTCAAGGGACTAGTACTGTAAGATAAGCCATTTACATTTACATTCCACTGTAGGTATTTAGTTGACGCTCTTAACTAAAGGGACTCACAATAAGTGAACAGCTAGAGTTGCAGTGTCTTGATCAACGACACTTCATCAGGACATAATACTGTGTATTGACTGCAAGGATGAAACTTGTGACCTTTCTGGTTACGGGACAGACTATCTAACCACGAGGCTATGTTGTAGTCCACCTACCTACGCTTGTTTCCAATGACAGGGAGGTGAAAGAGTACCAAAATATCCTAAAAGTAAAAGCACTGTTACTTTGCTGAAATCTGAATGCAGTGGAAGTAAAATTTAAAACATATATCCTAAAAGTAAAAAGTAGCTGAAAATATACTTACTGAGTTACTTAAAAAAAAAGACATTGTTGCTTGACTCTAGTGAAGCCAAAGTCCCTCTTCTCTTCTCTTCTCTTCTCTTCTCTTCTCTTCTCTTCTCTTCTCTTCTCTTCTCTTCTCTTCTCTGCTGACTGACCTTTCACTGCTAACGGCTCCAGAATTTGCCAGAAATACAAGTACAGAAAAAAGCTACTCAATTACAGTGACGAGAGTAAATCTCCTCCTCTGGTCAACAACTTGCTAGAGGCCAAAAGAAGCCACAGCA
The DNA here is from genome assembly GCA_900312565.1 of Beryx splendens. Lineage (NCBI taxonomy): Eukaryota > Metazoa > Chordata > Actinopteri > Beryciformes > Berycidae > Beryx > Beryx splendens. The sequence continues at coordinate 10,467 of OMOV01097364.1, read as the reverse complement.
AGGAGTCAGAAAGTGTATGATCACGCACTTGCATATATGGAGTCATTTCATACCCGGTGTAATATGGCTGCATTGAACTGACAACTAGGGAATGCTACCCTGTGTTGGGATGATATGCATAAACGGCTCACCAAAACATTCACAAAACATTTCAGTTTTTGTCATTTTATGTGTGACACCATGTATATGAACTGGCGTTACTGCCAGGTAAAACTGGTATTATGATAAACTATGTTAAAGTGCTGCTGTGGGTACTGTAAGCTTCTCCTGGTTGTTGTTGTTGTCTGTGATATTCCTACAGCTTGAAATAGAAACCGTATAATGCACAAAACCAGATAGTCTGTTTGCTACAAATAGTGCTGAAAGAAATACAAGCTCCTCAAAGCACTTCAAAGCAGTTCAAAGCAAGAATTAGGCTTGGAGGGGCAGCTACTCATGCCGCTCTTCCTCCGGCAGCATCTGCATGTATACAGCTAACGGTTAACACAGAATGAGTGCACAAGGCTTGAGGAGGGGATAGTAGGGGCAGCAGAGGGAGGGGATCAATCCCAAGAACTTCATCAAACAGTTTATCTAACAGAGCTGTAGGAAAGCTTGAATGAAAGTTTATTTTTCCGAATGCATGCCTATTAGAGATTCATAAGAATCCCATAGTGGTTCTAATTGATGTAGGCATTATCTAATAAACAAATAAGACAGAAACACTGAGGTCCTGTTTGAAGGCACAGGGGCCGACTTTGGCCCGTCGGCTGCTGACTTCTTATCAGGGATCTAAAATGTGTTCTTCCATGATGTATTATGTATATCCAGCGTGACTCGCTTGCAGCACTGAGTGTGTGTATATTGGGATGGGACTTCAATGAGCACTGCGAAATGCCCCGTGACAATTAAATTGTCGACGGCATTTAACAAACAGCCTCCATGGATTGCCGGCCTGGCTGTGGTCCAACCATGAAGCGGCCTGAAGAGACCTGAGCCTGCTGCCTGCTGGAGAGAGGCTGACCTGCCGCAGCGGGGAGAACAGGACTCCTACTGTACGAGTCAAACACATGCCGTTCTACGCACGCTGTTATCCCTCACAGTACAGTGAGTGTGTATATTTTCAGCATGGCTGGTCCCCATGGAAACTTGAACTCCTCACCCTGGCAGTGGCAGTGCCAGGCTCTGCCCATTGAGCTATACAGGATTACAGGGACCAACTCATTGTTTCAGCCATGCTCATTCAAACAAGCAAGGGGAGGGGTTGGAGCAACACTACATGGATTCACAATGTCATTATTTTACAGTTGTAACCTCCTCTGGGTTTTTTATTTTGTCTTCATCCTTGTTGCTAAGCGCTCATTCCTATGGTGTTTCTGCACTGCACTTCCCAGAGATCACCTGTCAATCAAACACACCCACAGCCTTGTGACGTCTTTGAGTTTGAGTTTCTGTAGGTGGCGCTCTTTTCTTTGTCTGTTCAGCAATGGTGGCTATCGCTGCTCATGCTAACGACCCAGTTCTTCTTCTGTTTATTCCAAACAAACCGCAGTTGTGTCCTGCGCACCAGAGGATTTCCCCCAGGAAAACACAGTAAACAGGACAGAGAGGAAACAGCAAATGTGTGACCTTTCATGAACTGGGCTTAGGTTCGATTACTGTCACTCATATCATGTAATCATCAACAGAGAGGAGTCAAACAGACATTTATTTATATGAAAATGTCACAAATTATTGCTTTAAACATATATTCTTTATTCATATTTTAGTAGACGGTCTAGTAATTAGGCTATTCTTTATTAATGGGACTGACAGCTGGTAGTTGGTATGCAGTCTACAGTACGTTCCTTGCTAGAGGGAAAGAACAAGTAATAAAAGACAGAAAAGGAGGGACAGTCCACTTTTGTTGTAACTCCCCTCCATTTCACGGATAACCTCCTTCCCTAAAACAAACATGTTCCTGCAGTGAATATATGCTTCAGTCAGGTGCGACAGACAGAGAATATTACAGTCTGAGAATATTACAGTCTGAGAATATTACAGTCTGAGAATATTACAGTCTGAGAATATTACAAGTGACAGGTTTACTATCCAACATCTGCAGATGTTACATTTGTAGGGAGGCGTTTTCAAGCCTGCCGATCAAACCTAGGGTAATTCATGCTCAGGAGTGACCTGTTTGACAAGTGCAGGGGGATCACGGGGATTCATCAGGGACGCATAATGTAACTGGAAGCCGGAGGAGTATGACCTTATGGATCCAGCCTCATAAAGACACGAGTAAATCCCCGTTTCTCTGATGCAGGGTCATCAAAAACACAAATCCGGGTCCTGACACAGGGTTCCTATGCATTTTCCATTGTAAATAAAATGACCTTACCTTTTCCTAACCTTAATTTCCTCACTGGATTTGTGAAGACGATATCTGAAATGACATTTATCTGCATTTACATGCGATATGCAGTCACATGTATCTGGAGTGAACGAGGATATTTCATGGCTCTGCCTGGAAATTATCTTCTTATAGGCTACTTTCAAACACAGGAGCCCTGTACAGCCATATTGTAATGAGACAATCTAAACGAATTACTGATTAAGGCATAATTATTGTTCATCATCAACGTTCTAGTGTGTTTATGCTTAGACTCAGAAATATCATGCGATGGTATCCTTAAAGTTAGAGAGGCTTGTGACAATTAGGATATAAGGGTGGCAGTTGAAATCCGCAGAATGGTCGTGAAAATTGGGGTTTCAGACCTAAAGATATTTTTGTGGGGTTTTTTGTTGTTAGCACACCGGTACATGTAGATTGTGATGATAAAAGAACCATGTTTATTCATGTAAGTCAATAAAGAAAAGGTTGCTGGTTCACTGGCAGGTTATCTCTCTCATCTCCCAGTATCTGATTCCATGTGTCTTTCATTCTGGTGTCATCCCTGAAAAAAACCCCAACCCATCTTTCTTCTCTGAAAAAAGGTCCAAAACTATGACAACACTATGACTGTTGATTCTGACAGAACAGACAGAGAGAACGTGAGAAAGAGAGAGAAAACAGACATTTATTCTCATGCAAATAACGGCTAATGGTTCGAGCTGAATACCAAATAAGAGTCAGCAGTGACTGCGCAGGGGGGGGGCAGGAGTTCAGCGTGTAATCTATCCTCCATTAGACTCTGCTGTCCTGAACAGAGAATTACTCCGTTCTGACGTCCTTCTCACCACAACTTCTTCACATTAGAAATGAAACAGGTACACAACATGCAAAACCAACTCCACGGCTTTGAGAAATTAGACATAGCACAGAGAGAAGAGTCAATGTCCGTTCCAGATTTGGTCTTTATGACTTCATTTGATGCAGTTTTTACTCAAAATGGATACCTATTCTAGCATTTTGGAATGAAACCCCTCAAACATTAGCTACGCGACGTAAGTGCCGTATGACTAAACAGATTTTAGCATCTATTTTGGCAGGATGACACCGACGACAGCGATGCTGCATCATGCAGTCTGACCCAGACACATGCCAGTCAGCTGAGGGACGATTGTGTCACTTTCCAGAGCGGGTGACAGCACGCATTGTTGCCGGGGGCTACCAGCTGGGGAGCACTGTGTGTGTGTGTGTGTGTGTGTGTGTGTGCGTATGTGTGCGTGTATGTGTCTGAATGGGATGGGGATTCAGGGGCTTAGGAATGTTGGGGTGAGTGGGCATGTCGTGTGTGTGAGAATGTGTGTGTGTGTGCATATCACAATGGAAGCCATCCCCACTCAGCTCTAAAAGCTGCCATTCACAGAGGCCCGGAGTCATTCCGTTCTCTGCGTCACAAAAAAAATCTCCATCTTTCATCTCATCTGAGTTATTCAATCTCGTATCGAGTTTTAGAAATCCATTTTTCCCCTTGAAACAACAGAACACAAGACAAGGCAGCTAGAAGGCAGACTCCTCTGCTTGGTTCAAGGCTTTGACACTTGTTTCTGGAAAAGTCAAGCTGAATTGTACTGAAACAAGGGAAACCACATCATCTCTATACTCCTAAAACGTTACTTCCCGTTAACTAGGCCAACATTCAGAACGAGGAATTTACATATTGCGAGGGAAAGTGCGGAGGGAGGGACGTCGGATTTCTATACACCTGCCAAGATTTACATTTTTGATCTCAAATGTAAATGAAATATGCATAAATTGCATCCTGATGCAATCTGAATACAAGCCATGAAATGCCAGGTGTAAATCGGAAAAGTAGACAGATTGGCTCCATATGCTATCAGAACCGATCAGATCATTAGCAGACTCTTATCTAGTGAGACTATACAGGAAGTTCAGCAGTAGAGTTTTAGTTTAATTCAGCATATTTGCATGATAAATCATAGAAGTGAACCGTTAAAAAGATCCAATACTCACTTGATAGAGAAGTAAGCAGAAAAGGGTAGAGGGGTCTTTTGTGATAATACGGCTGTCAGCCTCGTTCGCTGCAGGTTGCAGCAGCTCCCTCGGTAGTCAGAAAGAGTCCAGCTCCCCAGTGCCCCAAACTCAGAAAACTAGGAAACCAGCTCAGCCTGCGTGACCCAATTAGAAACATCCCCTGAACGGTGGAGAAGCACCAGTCTCTGTCCTCCTATCCATCACACAGACCCATTTGCTTGCGGAGAACAGCTCCAGATCGTCCAGGATGCAGGAGGACGTGTGAATAACAGCTGACATGTTGGGAATATTGATGATTTGTGATCCCGGTTTCTATATTCTATATGTCTGATTGAGTGGCTTCATGAACAAGCTGGTCGAATTGCTCCATTCTCAGGCAAAAATAGAAACAGGCATTAACTAGGTGAAGCTCTTGGATGATAAAACTCTCTGTGCTCTGTTCTCCCTCTGAGGACGTCACGCACCCAGATCCTCTGTTTCAGAACGGGCTCCTCATCCTCTTCTTCAAGAACAAGAAAATCTATCACTGACTCTCTCCTGTCCACTTTTATTTCCAACATTATCCCCTTTGTTACTTCAGGTTATCTAGCAAGCACTAATTAGACGGCTTGCAAGTTGCATCAGACGTTGTTTGGCATAGCAACAAGACCGATACAACGCTCCCTGGGCCCTATGAGCTCCTGCTCTCTGTTACTAGCGATGCTCACAGCTGCACTTTGCATTTCACCAAGAGGAAAAAGCATCCTATCTGATCATGACTTTAGGAAAGCATGTGAGCATCTTGTCTAAAGTTGTTGTTGCATTGTCCAACTCACCGTTCTCTAGTTAAACCACCTAGCTACCCACAGGTGACAGTAGTGACAGTAGCTATATTGATCTATGAGAGAGATTCATAAGCTACAAGTTGTATTGTTTATGTCCAACCACCCAGGGGAGACAAGAAGGCCTAGTGGTTACAGACACGGTCCTGCAACCTGAACGTCACAGGTGTGTCCGAGCAATACTATAAGACAACTTATAACTCATAACTCTTATATTAGTAGTGCTCACTCATTCAATTCCACATGTAACTGATTACTTGGTGGCTGTTATGAATATTTAACCCTTCAGTCCGGGAAGGGTTCTGCTAAGCGTGCATGCATGCTTTTTTTCATCAGCACACAGCTTCACATTCACACCAGGAAGCTTCCCATCACACGACCAGTCTCCCACTGCTGGTCACGGAGTCAGCTCCAGCAGATCGGGGAATTAAGTACAGCACTTTGCTCACTGGGAGATAGTCGCTGGAGGGACGGGCGAGCGTGTGACCTTCCAGTGAAACGCCCCCACAAAGCAATCAATTATTCTGAGTTGATTGACATGCACAGTGAGCCACAACACTGCCTGCGAATAAGGGCAATCAATTGCGTGATGGCGGATAACATGACAGAGGAGGTCTGCTCTGAAATTATGTGCAAAGATTAGAGGAGTGAGCGGGTGGTCAAATGGTTTGAATCCCTGGATGGGCTGCTTATTCTACCATTGTACGTCACTCTGGATTATGGCATCTGCTACATGCTTAAAATTTAATGTACAATGCCTCGCCTCCCTTTCCAACAGTAACAGGCTGCCATCAGTCAGTGATATTTATTTACAGAGTGAGCATCAGATGTGTTGGCTAGAGTGGTGAGCAACAATAGATGGTAACAGCTTCCCTGTGGAGAGTAGCTGTGCAGCGCTGGCACACTGCCTTCTGTACGTCCCAGCTGTGTGTGTGCGTGTGTGTGTGTGTGTGTGTCGCACTGCAGAGTGAGAGCCAGGCTGCCTTGCTCTCTCCTTGAAGGCTCTCTTTCAATGTGTGAACACAGGACTGACAGCTAAAACAGAACGAGTATGTTCACCTTGTCACAGACACAGACACTTGAAGGATCCAGCACTGAAAGACACACATAAACACGCACACTCGCACGCACGCACGCATGCACACACACACACAAGGGAAAAGGGGCATTCAGACAGATATTCGTTGGTAAAAAATATTTTGTGAGATTGAAATAGTGTCCAAACTGGATGTGAAATGAAGTAGCAGCAGATTTTGCCAGACAAGTTTGGCCATTTGGCTTTTCCCTCCCTCCCTGCTACAGCAGAGCAGACGTCTTGTCTGTGTGTGTGTGTGTGTGTCCCATTAGTGGTGCTGTCCACTCGGACAGATTTGCCTTACAAATATCTGCCTTGCTCTTGTTGGATGTGAATGGTAGCCAGCGAATCCACTGCTGCATTTGAAAGCTCCTTGAGATGAAGGACATTAAACAAATCGACTACAGGCAGGAAACACTGCAACACTAGAACGGCTGGTGATCGTCCATGTCGGCCCAAAGCTGAAGCTGCAGCAAAAGGGGAAACTGCCGTCCTCACTGGCCAGTGTTTCTGACAGAAAATGAACAAACAACTTGTTCAGTGGATGAATGAACTGTGACTACAGAATGGGATGACATGCTTATCTCACGATACGATTCAATGCGTGATACGGGGTTCACAATTCAATACAACCGTAATATGATGTAATAAATAAAAGTTCAGTGACCGCAAAGTATGACTGTGCAGAATGATGTTTATTTCTGAGACACAAGTGATGCCATTGGCTTACTAGAATGTAAACAATTTTAAAATGTCATTACAAAGTGCAAATGATATAATTTCTATGAATCGTCCCGTCCCTAAGTGAGGCTGTAGAGTATGTTGCCGCACTAACTGCATAAACACATGCTAAGATAAGCGCACAGACACACACGCATACTGGAGAGGGAGGGGGCTAATCTACCATCCACTATCTTAATCTGCCACACGATCGCCTCTCATCCCTCAACTCGCGTGTGCCTTCATAAAGACCCATCCCATCTGGAGCATCACTCAGTCCCACCCAGTGGGAGTGGCAGGCATTTGCTGACAACTGGATCACTGTCTTAGTGGATCAAATAAGTGGATTTCTTTCATTCATGTGCATCGGATCAGTTGATGAGCGATCAGCGACCATATGCCGCCCCATAGCATTTGTGTTATTCAAAAGGTGCTGAAAAATGCAGGCTCGTAGTAGTAGGGATCTGAATGACAAAATAAAAGCATATGAAGGATAGGTGTAAATGATACTGCCATCAATCTGCTTCTTTGCAACAAACTAATAGCGCTAATATCACTGTGTCAACATGCCTGCTGATTTCCCTACGTCCCCAGGAGAGGCCAGAAGGCTTCTCCTGTGATTAAGAAGATCATGGTTACTGGATTAGTGATTAGCGTCTTACTTTCAAGGCTTTCTCATTTGTGTGAGTGACTGAAGCTGTGCAGGAGTGACCTATGTACAAGTAGAGAGTGGACTTCAGTCAAATTGTATTACCTTGTCATTGAAGATACAATATGAAAAGCTATAGCATCCTCCACACCGTTTATATGGCCCTGAAACTTAATAAAGCTCATATACAGCCCAGTTATGTAGTAAGTTGTTCAGTCAATAGCACTTTGGGTGCTTTGGTGGAGGAAACAGTGAGTGTCAAACTACTGAAGCTGTGGCTAACAGGGCTCATTAAACCAGGATGTGCAGACCGCTGCGCTCTATAGACACAAGCCATTAGCAGGGTTGGTTGGGTTTATTCAGGATTAAGGTGAAAATAACATGTTGTGCAGCAAAAGAGTTGTAGGATATAATTTCTCCCACTTGGGGGAGGGAAGAAAACTATTTATATGATAAAGGAAAAAAACGACCTGTCTATCGATCTATGAATCTATAATTTGTGCAACTGCAACTCCTATCTTGTAATCAAATTTACCTTTAGCTTAACATGAAACTGTCATGAAACAGACTTATTTTCCATTCTACCCATTAGGGTAAATTGCTTAAACATGACTGTACTTAACTATAACGATGAACACACTGACAACAGATGTTAATAAATTTGCCTTACATGCAGAGATACCACAAGCGGAAGACTCGGACAGCTGAAATTAATCATGTCCATAGATCATAATTCTCTTGTCCTGGAATAATACACTTAACTTTGTACACTAGAAGCTCATCAGGCAAGCCGCACTGTGAGAAAGGGGGATCGTGGTCGAGCGAGGATATCCAGCCCAACAAAGCGTTAAGGTGAGTGATGAAGGGGAGTGATGAAGGGGGACATCCTCAATCTGCCCTAAACCCCTTTCCCAAAGACACTTCCCTCTAATCTTATACATTCTTCTGTGGCTTATAGTCACAGCCATCCATCTCATCTACTCTGAGAAAACCTGACAGAAGAAAGCTCAACACTATCATAACACATCAGTCCATTCTGTTGGAAAGAGTGACAATGCCCCCAAACTGGGGATGACATCATGGAAATGTTTCGGGAGCGACTACAGGCAGGTCTTTCTCCGCACGTGGCTCTGGCTTTCCAAAACAGCCTGCGGGCGGAAACGGAGAGATGTGCTGCTGTGTTTCGAAACAGGTTGCTGTCATGCCATCCAACAACACAAAGGACGCAAAGAGGATTGTGGGTAATGGTTGAACCCTAACCGAGAGAGGATTCATAACATTTAACCTCAAAGTAGAAAAGTTTTAAAAGCAGCTGCCCAGGCAATTCATATTAAGCTGAATGCCAGTTAGCAGTATGTGTCAGTTTTAAAAGAGCTCGGCACTTGTATATGAGTTTTCAAAGCAACACGAGTCGCTCAACAACAGTTCCAAAGTTCCAATTTCAGGTACATCGGTCAGAAAAACAGCAAAATTATGTGCCAAGGGGAACAGTCTTGAAAATAATGGCAAACTGCATCGTCAAAGAGGAAGAGGAATCAAAAGGTGAAGCTCACAGACAAGAATAGACAGACATTAGAACATGTCAGTATATCACTGTCACATGAATTAGGACACCTTCGTATAATTACTACAAACAAGTGAGACCATGGAAGAGACTACTGGCAGCCTCTGACTCATGCCAGTGGTATTGTTGGTGTTAGTGTTTCTCAAAATTAATATATTTCCCATGAACCCTGTTGGTTCATGGGAAAAGACAGAGTGTTGCTACTTGTCCAACCTCCTCCTCTCTGGCGCTGCTCCATGTGCGTTTATTTTCTCTTTCACATTACTGAAGAGGATAAACATGATGCAAGCGATTTTTCCATCGGCCTTTCGCTGCTTCCACCATCTGCTGCCAGAAGCTTCAGCTCCGTTTGCTCTGGAAGAACAGCGCCCTCTTACTGTTTTGTGCCGTAAAGCAATCCAGCAGGTTTCTTGCCAATGTAAAAATGCATCTTTTTATAGGTGAACGGAGCACCATCAGTGTTTTAAGACCCCGTTGCCTCTTCCCATTTCCTTGGCTTGGTTCAACATCCCCAGGCTGGCTAGCTCACCGTTTCCGTAGGAAACATTAGCAGCTGTCATCAGGTCTAGTCCCTTATGCCACTTTAACCTGATATATCTCATTCCATTCGGATTAGTTTCATATGTCCTCATAGTCAGTATTGCACTTAGCGTTCAAGCAATGGCCGTACAAACATGGGTGTTTGGCAGTGGGTCGATGAGTGATACAGCCAGATGTGTTGGACATACGGTATGTACACAGTATATTTGCAGAGTTTTAAGTCTACAGCTTATTGTATGCTTTACACTGCCCCTCATTGCTGTACAACAGGACCAAGACAAATTCCTGTACATTTATAATAAAGTTATTCTGATTCAGTGGATACAAAACAACGTTCAAAAGACCATTTCAAAACAGCTTACAGGTGTATTGCGCAATAAGAGTTACAATTTCTTTTCAACACACACTGCTCTAACACACTGGTACCTCACATTCCATAATAAAAGCATCCTGCGGATAGTAAGAGGATGATCAGATCTGCAGCGATAGTGATATCCACGCTGAACAGACAGCCTAATAACTTGGACCACGGCTGGCAATTTGCCTGCTATACACAATGATATCAATGGAATGATATCAGCCATTGACATGTAGATGATATCACTTTCCCTTTCAGGCATGTCACAATGGAACTTTGTATTATTCAGAGCCCCATCAACATGCCATGACTTTAGACAAATGGAAAGTGGGTGGCAGGAA
>OMOV01097363.1:7028-34355 GCA_900312565.1 Beryx splendens | reverse complement strand
TGGTGTCTGGTGATATAGGAAAGCGAAGCTCCCATACCTATGGTTCACCTGTCCTTTGTGCAGAACCTGACAGCTTATATTCCTGTCTGCAGTAAAAACTGCACTTAATATACAGTAGCATAGCATGAATGCAGTGTGAGCACGTTGGATGGGGGATGAGGGATACTGCTTGTAATATATTCATGTTTGCTTAAATCAGGCTCAAGGTTAAAACAACACCTATTTCTCTTGGCGTCCCATCTCTTTGGCAGAACACAGAGAGTTTCGATGTGCCAAACATGACACCTCCACTCACTAATACAGGCGAAATAAAAGATGAATGATAAATAAGGCTTGCGTTTTCACAACCTTCCACTACCCCACCCTCGTGTTCTTCTCCTCTCCCAGACAGAAATGCAAATAGGTCATTGAGCTTCATCCCCCTTTTGCCCTAACGTGCGATGACAGTCTTTAAATTTCCGTTTGAAGCCACTTCCCTGAGAAAAATATAGGCAACTCTTCCATTTAGCATGAAAAGGTATTAATGTTTCAGTATGTAAAGCTAGGGATCAAAATATGTGCTTTAGGGAAGCCATGACCGGGGTTGAGCGGAATGCTAAATGCCATACATCCTCAAGGTTATCTCTGAAGACAGAGCCCTTTTGGAATCTGCCTCTGCTTTATTTTCTTGAATGCATGCATCAAGTCGGCTGAACGGAAAAGATGAAGGTGACTTCTAGAACGAGTCAAATCCTTTCTCTCTCCATGCATCCTGGCGGTGGTTGTAGGCTTGTACACCTCGCTGTGTCCACAATGAATGGTTGTAATTTGGAGGGTCCGCGCCAGTCATGCACTCTCAGTGCTGTGTGGATCTGTCTGTGGCCTGGGATTAGGCAGAGGTACAGTAACCCAGGGGCTAATACAAAGCACTTAAACGTGAAAAGTGTCATTTCCATCCCCAAGTCCCTGAATATTGAAATTAGGTCATCAGTGCAGCAGAGGCCAATTTTCACCCTCATATATCATGGCTGCCCCTGCACCCAAGGTCTCATTACACCATACATGGTCAATAAGCCATTAACATGCAGCAGACAATGTGTAATGTTCACACAAAGACAATGTATCTACACTTACAGTAGTGAGTCAGTGTTTGTGCCCATACAACACAGAATGAATATTAACATACAATACATGTAGACTTCACAGTATCCACAATCTTGTGTGCAGCGTTTCTGTTCGACCAGCACACGAAGCGTTTTGGATTGTTTTGACGCTGGTGGTCGCCTCTAATGGAAGGGAGAAGCTTTTGTATGCGGCGTCCTTTTTCCAACATCAGTTTGCCAGTGTGATATTCATTTGTTGGAAGCTGTGCTGCATAAACAAACAACGCCCAAGGCTACCACTGGCTGGTTAAACAACCACAGGCTGTTTTCTCTTTTCTCCACCATAGCACATTGTAAATTCCTTGTTGAACCACAACACGCTCTGCTATGTTTATTTAACAAATAGCCTATTGACAATTTCACGTTGCAATATTTACACCTTGCACGTTAGAAAAGTTTATTTTGGAGAGAGCTGATTTGACAGTGTATGTTGTATGTTTGCGGTCTCCTTAATTAATCGAAAACATGTCAGATTTCCTCTAACTGTGATAGTGGAATTGTTTTAGTAATGACTGAATGTTTCACATCCTGCCAAACTAGTAATGATATAAATGTTGCTTTGTTTGTCGCGATCCTACATTCCTTATTGCTATTACCCAGCAATAAACAGAAGGCATCAACATTCTTCTAACAAACCAAAGGCAGATTGAGGCCCCTGGCTGCCACTGCGGTAACAAATGGGGCAAATCATTGTCACTACCCATGTTTCTTTCTCCTTTAACGTGGTTACATGACTGTGCCGGGACATTTATGGACTGCTTGATCCAGTGCTGGCAGATTAAAACAAAATCAAGCCAAACCGGTTTAAACCTCTTTTGTGAGGAGTCGTCCAACATATTGTATACCAAAAAACAAACATTTTATAAACAATGAAATATTGTTTTATTTTATTTTCCCTCTCTGATTCAATCTATTTTCCTCAACATTTTTTTCCCCGAGTACCTTCTTCCTGCTTGTGAAAATGGGGTTTGTATTGATGAGCTGGGCCCAATATTGATTTCCCATCATTCCTGGTGTGGACATTTTCTGGTCTATTATACTACAGTCGCAGCATATTCCCCTAGCAGCCGTAAAGTGGATATATGGACAACCTGACCTTGGCAATATGGAGATAATGAAATATCCTTAATGACCCTTCCTGAAAGATTTTACAGGCTGGACTATAGACTGCCAACCCATGTACAATAATAGTTAGCGGAGGAGGATTTTAGAGGCCCAACTAAATCTCGAGCTCACTACACGTATTGGGAGAACTGTTAACTTGTCTGTTTTGCTAGGTTAATGTAACCATTAAGGCCACGCAGGTATATGGTAGGAGCCACCATAGAGGCTAGTTTATATCTAAGGACACTGTCAGCCATTACACTCCGACTCAGAACATCCTCAAAGAGAAGAAGAAAACATGCTACCTGCAGGTATGTACATGTAAGATAATGAGATTGAATAAGAAAGAAATAAGAAAGAATAAAATGATTATCCTTAGCAAATATGTTTATGAATAAACATGGTAACACTTAAGGGTACATTAATTAAGTGTTAGTTCATGCTTAATAAGCATGAACAAACCCTTAATTAACAGTTAACTAATGTGTCTAGTAATGATTTACTAATGGTCTTCATGTTAACTAAGGTGTTGTGGTTGGGTTGAAGCATGAAGTCACTGAGGTAAAGGTTAGAGCAAGCTTACCATCAAGGCTGTTAATTAAGGGTTAGTTAGCATTAACTAACCCTTAATTAACAGCCTTACTGCTACTGTTAAGCAGGTTAGTTAATGCTTATTAAGCATTAACTATCTGTTAATTGATGTACCTTTATTGTAAAGTGTGACCATAGACATAAATACATTACAGAAGTTTGTGAATAAGTTTTCCAAAAATTGCCTGGTGTAATTGCAGCCAAAGAAATTAATCCATGAACTCTGGAAGTACAGTATGTATTTGGGTGTCAGAGTTGGTTAGGCTTCAGCAGGTGAATAAGGGAGATCATTATTCACACTTCATCCTGACAGTTGTTTCAGAGATCTGCGCCGATAGCAGCTGATAATCATCCCCAGAGCGAAGCAACAATGAACTCGCCCTACCACTCCACTATCTTCAGAACACTTCAAACATGCTCCACTTCAAACACAAAAGCAGCCGTCTCCTTTGATGCCATTGTCAAAGAATGAGTTTTGTTCCATCACATTTAAACTCCGCCTCCCCCACTGAAACCTAGACGGAGACGTGCAAGAAACAGATTTTGAACATGAAAAGAGCAGCTGTGTTGTCTGGTATAGCCCTCTATCCTACGGCAGCCATGCTTCTCCCCCTGCCTCACTACAAGAGGAGTAAGGTGCATGCTGCTACACCACGCAGCCATAATACAGTATTCTAGATGCAATGCAAAAAATCATCTTCATTCTTGAGCCCTAAAATTGCAATTTTCTTAAAATAAGTTAAAAAAAAAAGATGTGCACTGGAAGCTGAGATTTATCTCACCTCGCCAGCAGAGTTTTGCTCCTGCTTTAAGAAAAATAAGATCTGAAGGCTAAATATGAGACTAAATGACTTGTTGAGATGGACTTGTTTTTGCAGAGTAGAACCACTCAAGTTAACGTGAACAGAGTTTACCAGAATATATGGTACAGAATACATAATTATTTGTAATGTATTGTACTGTTTTGCGTTGATTACAAGACTCAGGTGAGCCAACGCATGCAGCGGAAACAGACTGGTGGATGGCCAGCCGGCTCTGTGTGCAGCTCCTTTACTGAAGGGGGCCCGGCTGCAGAGGCAGCTGGCTGAGCATGTCTGCCTCTGATGAAATCTCACTACAGACACGGCTGGTTCATAATGACTATAATCACAGCAGATAAGCAACTAGTGCATGGGAAAGAGGGAGGGGATCAGAAGGTGAAAGAAATAGAAAGAGAGAAAAAGTAATTGAATCTTTTGGAGGCACATTCAGATGAAAGCCATTGGGTTTGTGGGAGATGCTTTTCAGTGAATGACATTTAGATTACAGAGGTGCCCTGCTCACCACCACGGTCAATACCTCCTTCCCCACAATAGCACTCCTAAGTCTCGGCAACGCGGCGAGCAGAATAAAGAAGGCATTTCACCAGTGATGTGGATTTGGGGGGATGTAGCGTTTACAGGGTGGATATTCTCAGGATTTAGATGGGATGGTGGAGGAAAACACTGGCACTGCATTTGACTTGGAGAGAGGGGGCTACAGTTAGCATTTCTACTGTAGGTTACTTATGTTTCTGTTTTGAATGCCCAGAACCTCGTCATTATCATCATCATCATCATCATCATCGCCACACACCACCACCACTTTTGTTACATTAAAATATAGGGATAGTCCGGTCCTGGTCCGTATGGTGATTTGAAGGGTAAAAATATTCATTGAACACTCCTATCAAAATGTAAGCCACAGCAACTTTCTCTCCCACACCTCCCCCTCTCCTGATCCCTCCTATCTCCCGTATTGACACAGACCAGCATATTCCTAATATTAGAGGGATCACATATTGCCCCGGTGACACACTTCAAATGTATCTCAGATTAATGATATATCACGGTAAGGGATCTACAAAAACCATTAGTAAGCCTGACACTTTGACGTCAGATTTTAAAAAATTTCCAAGTAATCTTTTTGATTTATGAAAGTGTGTCCAGGTTCATCGAGAGTGATTCCAGATTTATCACATCCTGGTTAGAATTATTAATGATTTTCAATTTGTAAATCTGATGCTGCCATGTTCGGAGGAGCTCCGCGGAATCACCAAAAGGCTGATATCGGAGTCCGAGGTTTGCTCCTGAAGCATGATTACTTTATCAAAATATTGCTACCTATGACTTACATTTCACTTATTTTTCACTCTTGCAGAGCCTCTCCTCTTACCTTCATTTCTCTCTCCTCACGTACGAGTGCTAAACACATTTTTCAAAAAGCGGCTTCAAAACACCGGGGCAGCTGCAGCTTATGTCATTGCTTGGCTAATCTTCTGAAGTTAGACATTACGCTATTACAGTCTTTCCAAGTTCCTGACACATGCACTTTTAAGGACCTACTGTGTCAACATGTCAAATGGATGCAGCACGCAGACAGCTGTACACTGCAATCTTTCTCAGTGTTGATGAGCGGCACACAGCTAAGATCATCATCACTTTCCAAAGATAGCCGGCTCTGTCTTGCTGTTGAGGTCGGCTTTGATGTCATGTCGATGCATCAGCACAGCGACTTCACTCCTGCATACTGTATCGGCTCACTCTGACTGTATTCGCTCAGTGTGAGGTGTCCTTTGTGTGGCATATGCCCACTCAGACATGAATAAGAATGGCATTTTGCAAGTAGGCAGTATTAAGACATGACAAGTTGTATTGGCGTGACACCTTGTGCTGAAATGTGCTTTTCCATTTAAGCCATTTAGAACAAAACAGGGCCAAAGTTGACACAGTCATCCATGAAGACCTTGCTTGTTTCCTCAACAATTATATAGCATTACCTGCATAATTAGTGTGATTGCACCACTGCATAAATAACTACAGTGTGAGGGTTTTGCCACCTCGTCTTGCCTTGTTTACCAGTGTACAAGTGTTGCTCTTATTAGCTCTTATTTCTTCATGGTGCAGCTCACATCAAAGGAAGCAGAGAATGTGTGAAACTGTTGATTACATGTTTCTGTCCCTTGTCCTGGTCTCAAATAAATGCAGCCCTTCACCGGTTCCATGATGCATTGCGAATAGTACCAATGTGAATGTCTTAGTAATACTGTCTCTTATTCATACAGTAAGACTCAGCCAGCTTGCTTCCTCTGCTGAATCAAAGGCACCGCACACTAGAGGAGTTACAGTGTATTGATATTGATATAAACCCTGTTAAATAAAGTAGCTGCTTTTCAAAATGTCTCCAAGAGTTGCATAAGAAAATGCTTGGTAAAACTTTACATTAACTGAACACTTTTTGATGCATGCTTATTGCTCATACTGGTAACAGGTACACTATTAACATCGCTAAAGTGTTATAGGTTATTATGGTCATTATGACTCCATTATAACCTGTCTTCCCCCTCAACGTACACACATAATCAGCACGCTCTTAAACGGTGATTAAACTGGAATCATTGCAAATATGGGGAGCACCGGAGTGCTAACTAGTAAGCTGACTACTTGGCAATGTTTTTCTCTGCTACTGCAGAAACCCCAGCCAGAGCACGGCATGTTGCATCTTTAAGTTGGACCAGATTCACCAACAGACCAAAAATGCACAATATGCTCTGTAATGTTCCCAATGTTGGAGGACTGCTGGTTACGTTTTGAAGTTGTAGGAAACAATGTGAAAATGTGCACTCACACTTATGGCTTACAATTACAATACTGCCTTAGTCCAAGCCGGTGTGCTTTCATTTCAAAGCCTGCAGCCTTTAACTGAACTGGCTCATGAGGGAAGTCTTCCATTCAAAATTATTTATAAATTCCATTTGTAAGGATTTTCCCACCTTTCTACAACCAACTGTTTCTCTCTATAATTACTCCGGCGTGTTGCCTGCATGAAATGCATAGTGTAGCTGTCATATATGTAGTTATTCTTAGTTTTAATTACTATACTGTGTCATGTGCTATGTGGTGATACAATACATGACCATATAAGGTTTACGCTACCATACAACTTCATAAAGAATACATAATAAGTCTGTATGAAGGCTTGAAATAAGCCTCAGACTTGCGATAAATGAAACTATAAGTGAATACACACATATATTGCAGATATGGTTATACCACAGACTTATAGAGTCTAAAGTTTAATAGACGCAGTAAACTGCCCTCTGCTGCTTAATTGTTTTTGTCTTCTTATTGGACTTTCATTCCCAAACCATTCTGAATAGACTACTTGGTTATCATGAATAAAACATGCATGTATTCAGCTGTATTTGTGGTGAAGATTTTTTTAAAAATTGGCAAATTTCCCCAAAAAACTTAAATGTATCTGTAAAAAAAAGTCATTAAAAAATTAAAAGCTCATAAAGTAAATACAATGTTGGACATTGAAAGTGATGCTTTCTGAGTTAAACACATTTAAAACAAATAGCAACACTAAACTTTTAAGAAACAGGATAATTTAAAACCTGAAAACTGTGGATCATCTTCAGGTGAAATCTGTATCTCTGTAGAATTTGCATTTGGTCGCATGTCTGATGATTACAGAAACATCAGACTGGTTGCAGGAAGAGAAGTCATTGCAAGGGAACAAACACCATTTACACACTGAGAATGAACTGGGGAGTTCTCTTTTTGGCAGAGTTAGCGCAGGCCGCCACCAGGGTTCCACATATAAAAGTCACATGCCAGTTCTTGCTCATCTGTAGCAAAGTCATAATAGCAAGCAAAGTCATATTGTTTGCCAAATAGAGGTGTTTGCATATAGACCTGTAATGGCATGTTTATAGATGCGATATGAATGCATCATAAGTGAACAGGTACTGTAATACAGAGTTTTAGCTAAATTTGAATCACTTAATGGATACTAAATCAAAGGCCTTTTTTCAAAAACCTGTACTATTTTAGTAATCTGAAAATGAAGGCTGTATAGCATTTATATGGTGTCTTGAGGTCAAGTGAAATCAGAAAATTTATACGCTTTACCAATCTGGGCAAATGGATTTTCTGTTTAATTGGTTACTCTTATTCTTGTTTCTCTTGCAGTCATTTGCCAATTGGTGAGTCAGTGTGATACAATGTTTATTGCTTTTTGGTAAAGAGCCCAGGGGAATTTGTGTATTGCAGTGGAAGTAATTAACAGAGATGGAGGGGTGGCAGCACAAGATTTCCAAGCTAAATGAAGGCCGACTCCCCACTATCAGACATTTCAATTTTTCTTCTCTGCTGCTAATTTCAGCGATTCTTGTTAATTCTTTCTTGGAGTGCAGGGCATCACGGTGACGATCGCTTATGAAGTGTAAAGCTTTCCCCCCCCCTAATATTCCACTGTGCTGGTTCATTGGACACTTTGGGTAATATTCTCAGATGTTTAGTGTTGACTCTGTATCAGTTCTTTGGTCAGAATGCAGAGGGGGTAGATTTCCCAACCCTCTCATCCCATTTCCATTATGTGTGCTTGACTGGGGACATAAGGCCATTAACCCTCAATAGCAGCCCACGAGAAAAGCTATTATATGTACTGCTCAGTTTCACTGTGTTAGAGCTTAAGATGATCTAGACACGCTTAAGAGAATTTATATCTGATCATTACTGCCCTTGCAGAAGTAAAAGACAGCCTCTGTCTTATAAGTCACGCCTAAATCTGTGTACATCAAAGAGCAGCAGAAAGATCCTTGTATATTTTCTATGGCCAATACATATGTCCAACATATACTATACATAAAGATACTGATTGTTTTCATAAGAATGATCATCTCTTGTTCAGTTGTAGTGGGTATTTTCTAATAAAGCATCAAAAGTTTCATTTGAATTGAACAGGGATGTGTTGTGAAACGCAGATGCTCCGAGAGAAACAGAGACAGGTTGATTCCTCCTGGGGGGGGTGAAAGACGGAGAAGGAAAATGTGTTCTCACCATCAGTAAGATGCTGTTTTGAAATGGAGTCGGGATGCCAAAACCCCCTCAGCTGAGAGTTCGGATCGGGTGAAATTCTGTCTGTATTAATGCGGTATGGTATATACACCATAATATAAGTACACACCACTAAGTATACTTAGTGGTGTGTACTTATTTCCTCCCCGTATGATTTCACACTTCCTGGGGAGAAAAAAAAGTGTAGAGCTGAAGGGAGACAGTACAGCAAGGACTGGCAAGGACTGTGTTTTACATTTTTGGCTGAAAGGCAAATGAGAGTTCTGTCCTATACAGAATATAGTCTAGGTGGGAAAAGTCAAGTGAGGGATCAGAGTGTGAAAATCATGCCGCCTTCTCCCAACTAGTCTGTGCAGTCCTGACAAGCTTTGACAAAAGGAGCTGCGAGCTAACAGACTTGACAACAAGCGCCTGCGACAACCATACAAATTAAAGATGACTTATGATGAAGTATTGTGGTCTGAGAGGCAAGACAGAAAGTACCAGGACTTAATTTGTGTCAGACTAGCAATGATGGTAATGAATTCCTGCGGTTGGGTTGGACTCCATGCCAAGGTTTTGAAATTCATGCGTTGAAGATCCCGCATTTAGATTCCGCACACACAGTGCAATCATTTATTGTTGAACCACTTCTTAAATGCATTCCTCTTGTTCTTCCATGTGAATCGATTCTTTGATTTTATGTCCTTGTCGATTTCACAAATAACATTCGCTATTTTTTGGTCATGGCTCAGGCCACAATTTTCAAGTTCGTTTTATCCTGTAAGGTTCTTAGGCTATGGAGGTTGATTATTTTATCCATACTGTAAATGAGCTTTTATTGAGAATGTCAATAGGAAGATCTGGTTACCTATGTTGAGGAAGAGGGAGGAACTTAATTGCTCCCAGTGAGTGCAGTCTGAGGACTTGATTAGACCTTGAACCACTTCTCATGTTTTTCATTTGTGTGGTGACGACCTTCCTCCTGACTGAAATCAGCCCGGGCTCATTCCATGTCCACCGCTCTCTGGAGATTCATGCCCCAGTGACTCCAACTGACTGCTGACTTCATTCTATTAACTCTTTATTCTGTTCTTTAAAAAAATATATATGAAGAGTTCATTATATCCAGTTTGAAGAAGAAAAAAAAACCTTTATCTTTTAACTGGCGATCATCATTGAATTCTCTGAAATGCAGACGATCCGGTCGGTAAACGTTTGCCAGCCAAGGGGCTTAAATTACCTACGATCCTTTAAAAAGTACCATAATTTGTTTTCATTTTGTGCCATTATTCATTTTGTAAGAGAAGCTGTCACTTTTTTCAAACAGGGTATATCTCAATTTGGAATGAATCTCTCCATATTCAT
Organism: Beryx splendens; assembly: GCA_900312565.1. Taxonomy (NCBI): domain Eukaryota; kingdom Metazoa; phylum Chordata; class Actinopteri; order Beryciformes; family Berycidae; genus Beryx; species Beryx splendens. The sequence goes on along the minus strand of OMOV01097363.1, from coordinate 24,289 downwards.
CAAAGTAACCAGTTCAACCAAATCTCAAATCTGCTTGGTGTTTTAAGAAAACATTTGCCTTGAATGAAACCATCATTTTAATCTCAGTACCACACAATTGAATGTCTGGCAAATCATATGGTAAAATAAGAGAGTAAACATGTTGATGGCAGGCAGAGCTGTCTTCCTTTACGTCTGCTTTTGCTAATTTTATTAGATCAAGAAACTGCAGCCACAACGGAGAAGGGGGGAAAAAAGGAAATCACAATTATAGCACTAAACTGACCCACCTGCCATTAGCAAGATGAATTAGCTAGGTCCATGCTAGTGACAACAGCTACAGAGGGAAAATGATCCTGGTGCCTCATAGACCTGGGCTCCCAGACACCACCAGGAAGCAGACAGGGGCCACACAGACCCCAGAGACCCAGCGGTCAGAGAGAGAGAGAGGGGGGGAGAAAGAGAGAGAGAGGGAGAGAAAACAAGATAAACACAATTATTAAGGTAGCAGTTGTGTGGAGGAGTGATAAGGGTTTACTTCTGGTGCAAAATAAAATAAATTATGCAGCACAGCGGTACAGATTGTGGTGCAGATCAACATATAGCCACACTGGTTACACTGGGCTTCTTAGGGGCTTCTGAAGGCAGGTTGAAGCATTATGCAGAGAAATGCAAAATGTCTCAAGGGATTTAGATGACTGCAACTGTGTAAGTTTGTTTGAATGCCATCGCCTGGTTTACTAATAAGCTTACAGTGTTTCTCTTCCTTGTTTATCATGATAAGTCGGTGTCCCTTGGTCAAAGGGGGCTGCTACATTGCTTTGCACCGCTGTTCATAAGGTAGGCGACTGTGGCTACAAATAAAGTTTAATCTCGGATTATGGTTGGCGACCCTTGTCTGATTTTGTTACATCAGGAGGACCAATGCAAAGAGAAACGTTAATCGAAAACAAAACATAAAGGTCTATTTCAAAACCAAATGCAGTAGGGAGGGTAAATTCAACATAACCTGTGATGCGTTTTACGTTTCTGGCCGCAGCAACAGTGGTTTGATCGAAGTAAATAGAAAGAGAACTGCAGCTAACATGAGCAGCGATAGCCACCATGGCTGAATGGGCAAAGAAAAGAGCGCCACCTACAGAAACTCAAACTGCATCAACAGAAGATCCAAGGAAAAAGACATCACAGTACTGGACACTAGTTTATAAATAGGAATCGGAAAATACATTCCATCAAATCAGAATTTTCCCATGCAAATACAAGCAACTGAAATAATTTCAGCAGCAAGTTAATTTGTAACAGGCCTTCTGGAACATATCATATGTACATGCATGGCTCAGTTTGATTCAGAATGCAGTTCGCAGTAATATTTCAATGTATTTCAATAATCCAAACATTCCTCTAATGCCAGCTAACTCCTTTCCCAAGGGGGTTTAGATTACAGCAGGGAACAGGCAACTTTGAGGACTGAGGGGTCAAAATTAAAGCTTACATCTGTGTAATCACCATGAGGGGATCAGAGGAAGTGTGCGTTAGTGTGCAGCACTAGTCACACAACTCGTACACTTATATAATTCATCAACTCATATCATGTACTGTAACAAACCTGTAATACACAAAATAAAGTCTCCCTAATGTGAATATCCAATATGGATGAATTGAGCATTAATAGATTCCCATCCTCTACATTACAATTCATCTAAAATAGATGTCACAGAAGGTTGGATATACGTACCACTCTCATGGAAATTAAGTATTCATGTTACCTATAATACAAGTTTTGCACTGAGAAGAGTGAAGCATCAGGGTCGTGAGTTTAATTATGCATAAAAGCATAACTCTAAAATGTCTTTCCTGTGATATTACTAGAGATCTTAGTAAACCTAAAGCAAACGCATTGTTTTAGGCGTGGTCAAAGGGTCGAAGACAATGAACAATGTCAAATGTACATACTACAGATTCATAAGGACCCACATGTCAGTTTAAAGTCAGTGTATGTGGCAGCACTTTAACATCACTCATGTTGTGAGAGCTTGTTGCGAGGGCCAGATGTAAGGAGCGTGGTGGAGGCTGCAGCCCAAGGGCCGCCGTTTGCACATCACTGCATTAAAGGTTTACTGTATGCCAAAACATGCTGAAGCTCTGGAGTCATGATCAGGAGTCCGTTGTGGTCGTAACAAACCATTGAGTCAACTTACAACTGCTGTCATCACTTCCATCAGATTTCAGCTCAACACGTTTCCTCGTCATGAGAATATTCCCGGTATCTATATGCTTGTCAGATTCGGTGGCCAGCGGTGGTGGAATGACTGATGGCGTGCAAAATATGACATCATGCCAGTGGGCAGCTTTTTTGAGCTGTGCACCAGTGAGGTCACTGGTCTCCTAATGACTTCCTCAGGGTTCACAGCCGGCCTCCTTCTCCGCAGCCCAGGGTCTCCCCCTCCACCCACTGCATGGCCCAACATGGGCAGCTGAACGCTTGGCTAAGCTCCTGCTCATTGTTCTTTATCAGTAATTGGAGATAGATGCAGGTAATCCATTAGAATTTATGCTATTTAAATATATTTACACAATAATCTCATACACTGCTCTTAGAGATTTTCAAATAAATTTCACAACATTTACAATGCTAAGTATTCATTTGTAATGTTAAATACACATTGGCATGCATCCTGGTGACTTGTATAAGATGAAATGTCCCATTACAAGGTTTACCCCTGCGAGAGAAAACCTCTGTTATGGTGTTTGCTAGCTAAAGCTCTGGTTGCTGGACAAATATGTCCTCAGTGTAACCGCCTCACATCTGTATTTGTTCTGCTCTGAATCATAGGTGGCCCAAAGCTGTCTTGATAAATAGCTACTCCAGGCAAGTATGGTGTATGCTCTCTGACACTATAGGTCACATAACCTTGTTGTCGGGACTAAGACTAATGCAATGTGAAGTGTCAAGTTATTATACTGAAACTAGACTGTGGAGCAGAACCTGAGCCACTCTGGTGATAGGAAGTAGGTGAAACAAGGCAAGGTGAATGTAAAAAGGTCAGAAAAGGAGGAGATAGTGAGCAAATGAGAGGGTATGGAGGGGAAAATATTCTACACTAAGTGGGTCTTGTTGGAGGTGAAAAGGGGCATCGGGGTTCTTGATAGTCGACGTAAATCATAATTGGCTGCTCGGAGCCGGAGCGATGCAAAACACAATGCTGACTTGGTAGTCGCACATGATGCCAGTGAGGGATCGTGTTTGTTTATTTCAGGAGAACTAAATAATGCAGTAATAATCCTCCTCACCATGTCTCCCGAGCAAATGCCTCAGCACCTGTCAAGAATTTGCAGTATGTTGTCTATTGAGAGAGTTGCAAGAAGAAAACATGTTATTATTACAAAGCCAAGTAAACTAAAGTAATTGTCTGCAGATGGCAAAAACAAGCCACAGCTGTTAATACAGTGTGAAACATGAGATATGAAATATAAATGTAGCAGCGAGGGATTGAGAACAAACCGCATCAGACCAAAAGCTAATGACTTCCCATTACACAATGTAGCCTATAGCCACATTGCACTAGATAGTACATGGAGGAGGAAAATGCGCTGTAAAAATTAGTTGTTATTCCAACTAATTACCAGAAGTAAACCAGCTGGGCTGTGGATTCAGTTTTAGATCAATTTCAGTGAAATTAACATTTCACCACTGAAATTTACCATGAAATGCAGTAATGTGCCGAGTCAACATTGTTGTTCATCATTGTTCATCAAGTATTTTACAACTAGAGCATCTCAGTCAAGCCATCACAGTGTAAAGATACAATTTATTTACAATTTATGCAACTTACTGTCTTAGTTGGGGTTCATCGCAGCATGAGTTCATCAGCAGAATGTAATGTATAATACAGAATAATGTAGATCAGCTTTGAGAAAGTCTCATTTCTATTCAGTGACTAGTATCACTGATTAAGCATCTTCAAGCTCCTCACAGGTAAATGAATTGAAGGTAGTCGTACCAGTAGCAGTACGTTATTGCATGATACCACAGGTGACGCTCTACACAGAGCAAAGCGCAATCGTATGGAAACATCCCATTAATAGAATCATATTAATAATAGCAGTATCAGTACCTGTGCTACTGGGAAGCCACAGTACGAAAATGGGTTAGGCACAACTCCGCGGTGTGCTCACGTCAGAGTCTCATCGCACTAAGAATAAATGACTCTCTGTAGACGTCTTGGAAGCGTAAACCTATTGCTGAAACAACTCCTGTGTTGCATCAGTAAACTGTGAAGTGGGTTAGCAATATTGTCCATCCATGATATAAACTTAAAGTTTGACTCTCTTACTGTACACTTCCTTCAGTAACCCAAGATTGTACTGAATAGTGATAATTGTCATCCTCTTTTGAATCATCCCGCCTTCATCATACGAGGGTACAGCAGAGGACACTTACCAGTTTGTCTGTTGCTTGTTTGGGGGAAAAAAGATCAGAGACATGTAGTCACAAACGTGCTGTCACTTTAAGTAGACTTGTCACTTTATTATGCTTTTGTTTATTTAGTCTGTTGTCTACAGTACTTATTCAATGACCCGACTGCCTAATCCTGAATAACAAATTGATTCAAAAGCTCTATCTTTTTCCAGAAGTTGACAACAAGCTCTTTTGTCTCGAGATGTCAGTCTAGATACCGAGGGGGAGACAAAGAGACGGAGAGAGAATGGATGAGATTTTACCATTATATGCCATTCGTTACTGTATTGTCCTTCAAAAACAAACAAATACATAAAATACAGTGTAGATTGTGTAAATTATATTTTTTCCAGAAAGAGAAACTTTTAGAAATGAAGACAGTAGAAGTCAAATCCCCGGATCAGCTGTTTCCATATTATTCTTGCAGTAGGCACTGTGTCAATACACAGATATCTGTATCTCATTCTCATAAGTCAGAGGCACATTCTGTAGAGCTGCAACGATTAATCGATTAGTTGTCAACTATTAAATTAATCGCCAACTATTTTGATAATCGATTAATCGGTTTGAGTAATTTTTTAAGAAAAAAGTCAAAATTCTCTGATTCCAGCGTCTTAAATGTGAATAATTATGGTTTCTTTGCTCCTCTATGACAGTAAACTGAATATGTTTGGGTTGTGGACAAACCAAGAAATTTGAGGACGTCATCTTGGGCTTTGGGAAACACTGATCGACATTTTTCACCATTTTCTGACATTTTATAGACCAAACAACTAATCAATTAATCGAGAAAATAATCGACAATGAAAATAATCGTTAGTTGCAGCCCTAACATTCTTATTGCCCTAGCCACTGCCCAAGCACAAATTTGGAGCATCCTTGATTCAACAGGCATTTTACCTTGCCCTGCCAATCTAATCGACGTTTTCCATTTGCCGTATCAGTCTGCAATCATCGGTGGGCAAGCCCTGCCGGCTCTTTGTTGACGTACTATGGGCCAATACCAAGAATTCAAAGTCAATACTAACGGCCTTGGGGAGAATGTTCTCCCTGAGTTTTCTTTAGGAAAACACACTTTACAAAAACGTGAGCATGAAAAATGCATCGCTCAGTGTTTGAGATAGACTGATACTCCTGGTTTCTGTTTCAGAATGTCTTCTGTTCCAGAAGTGCCTGTGTATGAATGTGTAAAGTTACAGCCTGCATAGATGGAATGGCATGTAAAGTCACAGAGAAACTCAAAACAAGTTAATTTCACAGATGCATATCAGACAAAACAATACAGGCAAGCATTTGTCCACACAGGCAATGCTCAGAGCGATAGGCACTGTTCGGTTCTTTGAGGATATCAAAATCAAAATGAAGTGCATACATGCTGTGATCTGCTCATGAAGTTACAAATAGTTTCAGTTCAAGTATCATTTCATTTTATAAAGTTGTTTTCTGTTATTCCAAATTTGCTTTTAAATTGATTGAATTGAATTGATATGGCATGAATTGTTATAATTCTGATCTTGAAATGATTATTGGATAGGAGTGTTGTCATCCTCCACTCTGTCATCACTGTTGGCATTTTTTCCACAGTGCTAGGTGGCTTATACATGTACGACCTGCTAAGAATCAGATAAGTGTCTGAAAAATCCCAGTAAATTCAAAGTAGAATAAGCAAAGCATTGTGCGTATAGATGCAATGCATTGAATTCAACTGGGCATGAAATAAATCTGATTAGCTTCTTAGTGATTCCAATTACACTCTAGTTCTAGCATGTGTGAAACCAATGACATAACCCCTGACTGGTCAAGCAAATGTGTCTTACAGCTATCACCTATCACCAATTATCAAGTCCTAGTGCTGACTTTGAACATCGCAAAGGTTTTTGTACCCACTGAAGGTTTTAGAAAACCAGCTAAAATGTGCTAAAGACTGTCAGATGTGCCTGGAACCACTTTCAAGGATTGTGACATCTTTTTTGAGGTGCTATATGGATCCTAGTTCACATTGTCCTTTATAGAACATAACATGGTTCTTTATTCCTGTTTTTTGTCCCCCACAATGAAATTGGGTGAGGGATTATGGATTGGTCCGGTCTGTCCGTCTGTCCGTCTGTCACGCACGACGCACTGACTGGATTTTCACACAATTTTCACACAATTTCGGGGAATGATACGTGCCATTGCTCTGTTCTGTTCAAATTTACACTTTTGCATGTCACGCACAATACCTCGGATAACGTTTGTTTACTTGTTTGCCATGTTGCACGATATTTCAGACACCGCTGGTCAGACTGTGATGAAACTTGGGAGCATGATGCATCTCACCACTGTGTCTTGGCATTTTCAAACACTAATTGGCCCAATTGGCCCAGGTCTAAACAAGGAGACATGTTGGTTCCTGATTGGCCCAAACAGAGACTGCATCATTAGTGGGGGGTAACATGTTTACTATTTTATGTTAATAACATGTCTATTAACATATTAATTTAGTAAAACAACAGGGGGAGTTCAAGTATGGTTTAGGCCATGGAGGGCCAATTTCACTCTGAAGCAGATGTTGCACCTCTATTAGAGATCTCATGGATTGAAGAGCCATCAGTGAGCCACTGAAGAGCCATAGTGGAGTCCAAATAACAGCTCCATAGGTAATACTACAGTACAGTACCACCTCAAACCGCTTTGTGTTACTACAACCTTTTGTTTACTGCACCAACGACAGACTTTTAAACTAAACTCTATATGAAACCATGCTACAGTATGTCAAATCTGTCACAATCAATTGCCTTGGTAATTTCCACTTATTTTGTGAGTTGTGCAGTCTAGTGAATGTTACATTTCTTGTACGACTAGTAATGAAGCCAAATTGAAAGGTTGAAACTACTACATTCATTGATTTAACAGAGTTAGATGACTTGATTTGATGACAATTTTAATGGCGTGATGGGAGAGAGAGAAAGGAAGAGAGAGAAACTACTGTCATTTTCCCACTCTTTTCTATATTGTTGTGACTTAATGTCAGTATATCGGAGCAGCACAAAGGCAGCCCTTGCTTGCTGACATGCGTCTGCGAAGAGGTAAGGCAAACATCTGTCTCCTGTCACCAGCCTTCACATGCCTGCCATTGCCCAACAAGGTACTGTATGATAAGCCACCATCAGTTCAGAGACGAGGCCTCATGTGATCTTAAAGCAATCTTCAAGCACCACTCCTAGTTGGAATGGATGGATTGGATTCAGTGGTCTTTGAAATGAAATTGAAAATGAACTCCTAAAGATGTAAGGATAGGTGGGATCAAATGTTAATTAACTGAACTGTTTTAAGCTCAAAGGCCACCCAGGACTCATCTCTTAATAGAAATCAGTGCTGCTGATCTCTTCAGTACAGCCTGTCTCTGGTCCATTATACTCCTACTCAATAAATCAAACTACTGTACACGACTCAAGCTCAAGTCATTGGCTTTATTAGCATCTCATGACACGAGCTCTAACAAAGCAGGAACACTGTCTTATAGCCTGATGTCTGCCTCCAGATTCAACATGTTAGTATGTTTTCTCATTAAAAAAACAAACATGTATTTTGTGTCTTTACCAGTGTTTAAGGCTTCAAGACCAAACATGGTCTCAGTCAGTACTGTCCTGGACTCAGCCTAGACTAACCTGTCTCAGTCCTGTCTTACTCTCAGATGTTATATTTTTAAGCTTTACTGAAACTAGTAAATTATTCCACCTAATCAAAAATGAACAAACACATTTGTTGCAGACGTGTTTTTGTTGGTGGTTTGTGTGTACACCACTCTGTGTATAAAGCCACAGTTAAAGTGGAGAATTAGATGTATGGCAGCTTATGAATTTATGTTTCAAACTATACCAATTTAATTTGGCACCAGTAGTGTGATGCAATTACCGCTTTTTACATTTTAATATATAAACAGTTCCTTTATTGAAATATAACATGGGTCTTTGAACAATGCACTATCAGCAATAAATCAAACCATGAAAAAAATTACATTTCACATTTAACATAATATGAACTCTACCTTAATAAAATAAATGATATCTTTCTTTAATTTAATTGGCACCAGCTCGGATCGTGCATATTGCTAATATAATTCAGGATTTCCATATTTAATGATGCATGCTTTTCATGGTGAATTTTACTTAGGAAATGTCGTCTTTAATGAACCTTAGACAAAGCTCTAATAGGCATAATCTCAGAAAATGTAACTTCTTTATTTATAAAGGTTCTGAGGCCAATTTTGCTGAGTGCAGTACTTAAAATCCAATACTTAAACTCTTGAGGAAGCAAATGTATCTATTTGTAAAGGTAGAATGAGCAAATAGATTGTAATGCAAATGGCAGGGTGCAGCAGTATTGTACTTCAAACTGCAAATGCATTTATAATTCCTGTGAGAGGAAAGACATATGCATGTGCAAACCCCATTTTAGTGTTAGAATACAGCGGTTTTTAAACGCCATGATTATGAAGAGAACCAATGGTCACAGAGACACTTAACAGTTGAATGGATGCTCTAAATGTTAAATAAAACAGCACTGAAATGCTCTGAAATGTCCCTAAAGCAAGCTTAAATGTTAATTTTGCTGTATGCAAAGCAGATTTGAAAACCTCAAGGGTTCGTTTTTTGTTTTACCTCAAAGACATAAGTTTTACATTTAAATAAAATTATCATCTTTTTTTTTTTAACTTGAAGTGGCATGGGTTAATGTCTTTATAATATCAGGATAAAGATATGATTTCCTGAGAAAGGTATTCAATGAGGTTCTGCAGTGGTTGAGTGGACAAATATGCTCTCCCGGGAAACCGTCTGTGCATTGCGCTTGCATGGGTTTGAATCAAGCTCCTGCTCTGCTGTTACATCTCTCTCCTCTTCTCCTGTCTGTCTTCACCGCATTATGTTGAAACCAAACCAAATACTCAAGGTGACTGATTCTCCAGTATAAGAAAAAAAAAATTGTTCAAATGAACTATACATCATAAGTTGTACTTCTGCTCTATTTGCTCCAACGTACAAACACACTATGTTTCTGCCGTATTTACACTGAAGAATCCAACAAACTCAGTGACTAAGAGACACCAACACCAGACACAAGGAGCAACACGGAAATGAAGAACTCCGCTGAGAAAATTGGAATAAATGGATGTCAATTTCCATGTGGAATTGGTAACCAATGATCCATTAAGGCAGCCTTTCCACAACAGACAGACAAAATAACCTGAATTAGAAGCGCCTGACATTTCAGTTAATTGCACTAACCATGTCAGCTCCACAGTAGCTGCAGAGCAGGTTTTGTTAAGTCTTCGCCTTCTACCCACTATGTGAAATGAGAACAAAGGCCATGTGCAGAGCTTATATGCAAGGAGCATTGCATGCAAATTACCTGCAAATACTTGAATTAATTAGCTTTTGACCAATGCTCACTTAAATACATGAAGATTCAAGATTGCAGTTCAGTTTAGGCTCAGTAAGGCCTGTTGTTTTATCAATGATGAAGGGGGAAAGATTTGTGCAATGGGAGCCGAAATACAGCCTTCAATGGGTTGCAAGTCCATAATAATTAACAGGTGTAACACTCCCTCCATTGAAACACATCCCGTATTATCAGTTTTTAATGGACAAGTTGACAAGCCTGTTAATCCCTATGGACTCGTCTCATATCAACTGGACAAATATCAAAAGAAAGCACAGCTTCCCATCATGAAAGCAAAAGGTTTATTCATGTTTGAAATTACACAACTACCACAAGGAAGACTTTTCAGTCCAGGGTGTAGTCTGGTTAGAAAGAAACACTAAACATCTTTAATACATTAGAATCACTGCCACAAATCATTTGTCATGACTTTCAGTTTCAGAATCACATACAATAGAAAAAAGAGAAAAGAAGTTTGAACCCTGTCGAACAGAGCCGGAAATTTACAGTTCTGAATACTGAAACCTCTATGCAATACAGTTTTTATAGTGATTTTTTCTTTTTTTGCATGATTTAGTAACAAGATGAGCAACATTCAAAATGTTCTTCAGTATTTACAACAGTTTTACTGTTTGGTGTTAATTTATCAACAATGTTCATCGCTCCCCCTCGTAAAAGCCACAGACCAACAACTTTGTTTTCATTTTTTTCCCCCCATTTTTCATGGTATTAATATTATTGTTATCATTTCCATTTTTTGTTTTTTGTCATTTTAAGTTGCAATGCAGCAACTGCATTTTATTAAAAGATTAAAATATACATTAGATTACATGGAGAATGAAGAGTTTACAATGTTACAAGATGTCATCAAAGTAACTACATAAAAACGTTAAATAAGGGCAAAAAAAACTATGGTGGTGATATTGTTTAGAGGTAGTAAGTGAGCACTCTAAGCTACAGAAATGTTGAAAATTATTGGTTTCTATGAATTTGAATGAGGTAATAACGCTGTGTATTGATTGGTGGGATGTATAATTACTCTTAAGCTATATTATGTACAACTTCTCCTGTGTGATGGGGGCTGTACTCTTGTGTGCCAAAAGGAAGTGCTGTACTGTAGGGGATTTGTTGATTTCCATAAGTAGTACAAAAAAAACAAACATGTTTACATATGTACATACTTAACATCAAATTATAAAATATGGAATGGTGTCATGTTATACTCAAGCAATCAATTACACTTCTTTATGTTCCAGAGTTTGAATAGTCATTTCCTTGTACTAATGTACTGAGAACATATGGCTGTAAGGCAAAATAAATCTTGAAAGTAACTACAAAGCTGCCATTGAGCTGTCAACAGTAGCATTGTTGAGTTGCTGGACAAGATTGCAAACACATTACAGTCAAAGAAACAGCTGCTTTAATCTATGGATTGTAAAGACCAAACGCTATTGTAAAGAGAAACCAATTATCAAAATAGAAAATACTAATTAAATCAAGACAAACAAATGGCCATTTAAAATGTCTTTGAAATACACGTGACAGTGTCATCCAGTACTGTTATGTTCAGGGCAAAGAATTCTGTCCTTGTCCTCAATAGAAAATGAGCAAGATCTGAGGGCTGTTTCATATTTGTACATATGTGTGCTTACCCCTACGACAAACAACAAATAAGAGCATGGCGAATACAGTCGGTGAGATTCATGACGATAGAGAGAAAACACTGAACGATCAAGAAACACTGGGTGTTCGTAATGGACAATGTCGTTGTATGTGTGTGGCATGGTGATGGGGAATTCAAGGTACAGGAAAGAATTAGCTGTGAAAAGGTTTTGTGTATCCTCTGCAGTTGGTCAGCCAGTAAGAGTCCATGCCCAGCTCGGGGCTAAGATGCAATAATAGCAGATCAATTCGAGGTATCGGAGTGCACGCTTCCAGGTCCTTCTGTCGGAGATATTACAGAAGATGGAGTCGTTGCATCTTGCCATCCCCCATTAGCCTAAAACACAAACAGTAAGGGTAGTGATTACAATCACATTCTCTGCAATATGAGCCCGATACATGGATATGAAGTTATAGCCTGTCGGTGATTTAAAAAAACAGATTTATACCCAAAATATATGGGACAAAAACGTTCCAAAAAGATGCAAATGAGACTTCACTCGTGTAAAAAGTGGCTTTTGGTTGCACCTGTATGTCAGCTGATTCAAAAACGTTGTGTTTTCAACGAGGCCGTGCGATTAGCCCAGACTCCGAGCGTTCTTTGGTTTTCAGTAGCATCAGCAAAGAGACTCTTGGAAACAAATTTGTCTCGTGTCCCAACCAATGGGAGCAATCCCTGAAATCAGTGTCTAAGCAGATTTCGGCAGCGGCAGACAGCTTGTCGCTACATATTCTCCTGTCAGTCAAGAAGAGGGAGGGCTGGGGCCGGGTGAGGTGGGGAGAGCTGAGTGGAAGTGACGGGGCAGGGCCTCTCCAAGAGAGCCAGTCTTAGCCGGCCTGACTTTGCTTTGCTTGAGGCATGACCTAGCCTTTACTGGATCGCCCTACGTCACCGTCAACAGAGCTAAAGGTTAGTGTATGCTAATTCATCTATAAGGCACTTTCCCGGCCGTTGCTATAAACTAGGAGCTACGGCTCATCGTGAGCTGGGATTGGTCTTATGGATTTACTGTAGATTCCTCAGTAACATGAAATCCTCTGTAAAGACTGTAAAGACAAGATTTGACTTCATCAAGAATCATCGCTTTCGTAGTCCGCTCTAATGCTTTTGCACAGGTTTTCTTCCCAAATGCTAGAAATGTGCTGCTGTTTTAGCAGCGATCACACTGTGCTCTGGTGACCCGGCATGCACAAGCCTCCGCTGCACATGGAAGTGAGAAACCTTGTGAGAAAGTGCAAAACACTTGATCCTACTAGGAGCTGACACTTCTAAAGAGCTTATAGCAATAAGGCTTCAACAAAGCCAAAATGACACCAAGAGCTCTGAATGCTGGCGACAAGCCCCCACCCTTTCTGTTTACATATTACAGGGTTTTCTCTGAATGATTTTCATATCATTTCCATTTTTTAAATTTCGAGTAACATTGTTCTAAATTGTCATACCTGGTCTGTGCTTCAGTATTTACGATGTTTAAGCTTGGAATGATTTCAGAATTTGAATATCTTTGCATTGCGCCCAGCAGGCATAACAATATAAAGACGGCAAATTCTAATGTTCTGATAAAGTGGAGAGAAAGCTGTCGGATACTATTTCTCTCTTTCCCTCCCTCTCTCTTCATCCTCTCTCATCAACTAAATTAATCTTTACTCTGATAGCTTCAGATTATGCGCTGCTTTACAAGAAGGCTCCATATCAAACCTCATCAAGGAAGATGGAATTCACGTCTGGAAAGGGCTGGAGGCGGTCACGTGTTCATATTTTATCATGGAGATAAGGCTATGGCAAATTCTGTGAAGCATTTCAAAACAGCTAAATGAAACAGATACAGTACAGCGAGAGGCTTTTCATCTCATTTTGGTGCGAGTCATATGAAGTATTAAAAGATGTTTATTAAAGTAAAGCTGGAGGTTTCTAAGCATGGTTTTATTCCCCTGCCCTGCAATGTGCTTTATTAAATGCAACTTTTATCCATATCCAGTGACAATGTGCCAAGATGTCTACAACGTCTAATATTTTATGGCACATGCTCACTGGCGCCTTTAAGAAGCTAAAACACAAGCCAAGGCAGTGTTAAGTGTGGCTTCTCACTTGCCAAGGTCTGTACATCTGATACAATACAGTGTACCTTCATTATTGACAAAAAGACGTAATGTTCCCCAAGTTACTGCAAATTAAATAATTACTCTATTTATCTAATACACAAGTGCAGTGAATTTGGATGATAGAAAATAGCTGTAGCTCCCTTGTAGAGCCTTTATCTCCCCTATCCCACAGGTGAAACAGGAAAAATCTCTACTTACATTCAAGCCATGTGGACTATACATCGTGTTGCCCCCCAGAGCATCATTGTATCCTGCCGTCTGACTGATAACATGGCGCAGGGTATCCACCTGAGGGGACAGACAAGGTGGACAAGCTGGTCAAGTCAGTGTCTCACGGCAGGCTAGCACTGACTGTAAACATGCTCAGTGGAACAACAGATACTGACTAGGGTGACATTGCAAAATATATTTTAAAAAGCCTACAACATGTGGAAGAGGCTCCCATGACACAAAACCAGATGTTAACCCATGTTGTAACATGGTTAATAGATTGTCTAACATAAACACATAAAATAATAATAAGCATACTCTATTATGTTAATAGTATGCTCATATCCATTCATTTTCTTCATTGGTTATGGTTTAAGCTTTAACACATTTTTAGTCATGGAACTCAGTTACGGAAAACAAAACTAAAACTGGGGTTCACAAACAAAACGGTAATATAAGCGACAAGAATGTAACACATACACTAAAGTTTTTAATGCTCTTTTTATTTTACCTTACTCATGAATAGCATAACATTTTTACATAATGGTAATGATGGCGTGTCTATTGTGTGGCTGAATGAAACTTACATAATGGAAGACATCAACAACAAACAATAACAAGATGAGACAGGAAAGACAGTAATATAGGATACAGAAAAAAAGGGGAAAACACAGTACCATAAACCCAATACCGACCCAAGAGCTCAAGTCAAAGCCAAATGCATTCACAAAATGTTTACTTAAATGGTAGTCTTTTGCAGACATTAGACATAACCAATTACCAGGAAATTGCTTTTTGTCATGATAGCAATGGGGTGGGATTATATTTTTGCTGCCAGAATATTCCATCCAAAGCGAATTAGAGTCAGTAAGCACTGTGTTCAGCTCAATCAGGAAGGCTAACACCCAGTGTGGGGCGCTTTTGTGTCGGAGGCCTCACTGTGGTAATTTGAACTGCCCTCAAATGAGCAGCATGCTTTGTTTTTGTTTCGTTTTTTTTTTTTTTTACTGTACTTCAGACTGCACTGTGGATGGCTCAGTACACAGGCAAGACAAGGACGGCTCTCTGCACTGGTACTCAGGACCTGTCCCTGATTGTTGATCCTACCTGTGACTGTACATTGGCTCCGACTTGTGCCCCTTGGTAAGAATCCCCATTCAGACTCTGCATGCTCAAGAACATGTCCCCAGAGTTTGGGAGGTTAAAAGAACCTGAAGAACCTGGAAAGGGAAGATGTAAGTAGCTGAATATATGAGAGGGCTATAAGGGAAGGCACAGACACACACACACACACAGATAAGTACACAGCACTCACGCGTCTGCATACACAGACCCAACTCAGACACAGATACATTGAAGTAAGACTCCCAGAAAGCAAGCAACTACAAGGGTGAAGGAGGGAAGGAAGGAAAGCAAAGAACAGAAGAGGACGATGCGCTAAGACTGAAGAGGGTATACGGATCCGTTTCACAAAAGGGGGTGGACACAAACGAAATGAAAATCACATGACACAAGGGACCGGTTCTAACATGTGGTTGGTCGCTTAAGCGCCCAATTGTTCCACATCACCTACTTCCAATCTAACGTTGGTGGGGAGGTATCACATGGTAAATGACAAGGACAATAAGAAGCTTATGAAAAGACCAGTACCAGTAAACATGTTGGTTAAAAGAGTGTTTTTGCTCTCTGCAGAATCCAGCTGAAACTCTTCATCTTTCATCTGGAATCCTGGGTGCAAGAAAAAGGGACCACTTCATAAGCTTACCACATCCCGACGCAGGTCAACCTAGTCCAAACTCAGCATTACACAACTCATTTTACCGGACTAAACATGCCCTTGTAGGCTTTGCATTTTCATATGAATCCTATTCAATATGAATTGCATATATTGCCCTTTTCCTATCATATTGTTAGGTAAAATACTCCCAGCAATTACTTCCCCTTTTATTTAGCTCAAAAGCGCTACCATTCAGTGGAACTACATACCATTACATGACAAATGACTGGAACTTGACGGAAAGTCAAGGGAAAACAAATCCCACTGGCATCATTCTGAATTCTTGACTTTTTTTTTTTAATGCCAAAAATACATGTGTTCTCGGTTCACAAGTCAGGAACGCTCTCTTTATGCATGAGTTTGCTTGGCATCAACTGTCTTATAGACAGGAGACACTGTGATCCCCAAGCTGGGAGCAGAGCCTGTCACTCTTGCCTGTGCGAACGGTGCATGAGAGAGTGAGGCAGGTAGGCAGCGGGTTAAGGGCTGAGGTGGAGGGCAGAGTGTTTGTCTACATGCTGGAGTGCCTACCGGAGTTAGGTGTGGTGGGGGAGTTGGTCTGGCTGTTCTGCACTGCAGCGGCTGCGGCGTGCGCCGCCGTTACAGCAGTCTTGGCGGCGTACAGGTTGGCTTCTTCCTGGAACTTGCCGATATTCTTCTTGTACCGGATCCTTTTGTTGCCGAACCAGTTGGATACCTGTGGGGGAGAGCAGAGGAGACGCAGAGGAGTCAGACGTCAAGCAGCCACAGCACAGTGCACTGAGCAGTGTGATTGTTTCAAGATGTCATGTTTGGGTCCATCAAGTACCCAATTCCCAGCCCCTGCAGTAATGTCCACTGGGTACACAAGCTAATTAAGCCATAATCAGGAATCACTTGTGTCTTCTCATGGATGGGAGCATGACATGCTCTCTGTTTGTCTCCTGACAAAACCAACACACTGGGGGCCCTCGTCTCCCAATGCACAGGCACTAAAGTTTTCATAATTTCATATCATGAACATGGCTGCTGTTAAGGATACAAATCCTGTCAGGAAAATCTGTGAAATGTGTTCACTTTTCACCCTCTGAAGGAATACTGTCTGATTCAGGCAAATAATTCAAGGTGAATGACAACTTTTATAAAAAATGTATGTAATGTAAACTTGCACATACTGTCAGCCTAGTAAGCCAGTGAAATATCATAGGACAAACAGAGCTTACTGCATGTTCTCTTTGTGCTACTAAATATCTACTGGACATCAATTCAGTAAGACAGCACATGAAAAAAATACACATGAAATTGTTAAATGCTCATATTTTGCTTAAATACTTTTAATTTTTAAGCATGCGTACCCGAGCTGATTAACCACTAATATTGGTTGGCCTAGTTTGGGTATCCATGAGGGTACTTTCTCATTTTCCTTTTGAAAATCAAAAGACCAAAAATTAATACAGTACTTCTGCCAACTATGAACTATGGCAATGTGACAACTGTGTGTGTGTGTGTGTGTGTGTGCGCATGCTGAACAATTCAAGAAGCAATTTTCCTTGTTTGTAATTATCAAAAACAAGAGTTGGAGAGAAAAGGCCTGCGGACAGCGGTGACCACAGATTATTGGGGCAGGCAACGTTAATTCATATCATGTTAAAAAAGAAGTGAAATAGTACT
>OMOV01097362.1:0-10397 GCA_900312565.1 Beryx splendens | reverse complement strand
AAAACTGTATATATAACCACCTCTTTTGATGGCCGTCGTGGATCAAACACCCCCCTCTCCATGTTCTGTCAATAAAAATCTGACCCACTATTGGCTACTTGAAGGAGTCTCTCTCTCTCTCTTTCTCTCTCTCTCTCTCTCTCTCTCTCTCTCTCTCTCTCTCACCACCAAGGATGACTGGAAAATCATAATTTAAGTCACAGGCCTACCATAAAACAGAAACATGACCGAGCAGCAAGGCTAACACTCGCCAGTGACAACGTTAATGATCTAATAGGAAGCCACATGACGGTGAACGGGCATGAAAGGTTATTGTCACTTACTCCTTGTTTTTCCCATATACCCAATGTCATCATTCTGTAGCGAAGGAAAAGTTGTCCTCTCTCTCTCTCTCGCACGCACGCACACACACACAAGCATAATTGCCCTCGCATCACTTTTGAGGCAGGGATGTCAGGCTGAGAAGTAAACATGCCAAAGTAGATTTGTGTTTTGCATTAACTGTGCCTGGGGTTGCAGGGAGGGAGGCAGAGGAACAGCTGGTGTGCCAAGTCATGGTCTGGATTTCAAACCTATAGCCTGCACTGCGAAGAGAGGGAGGCTTAAGTGAGACTGGGGGAGTGGAGGAAAAAGAGGGAGAGATGAGCTGTGATTGGTGAAAGTGAGACATTTTTAGAATTGGGTAACTGTGTTAAGCTCCTGCTTCATATGTGATGGCAAAAACTGGGTGATTTGTTTACAACCATATTTACATATATACAATTTCCATCTGTCTCTAGAAAAAAAAGGTTGCACAGTCCCAAATCAAGAATTTCAGTCACAGGAGTCACAGTAATCCAAAATTGGCGGAGGTAAATAAACTGTTTTGGATTTAGTCTATTGGATTACACTTCAGACACTTGCTCCAAATGCTATGTGCCATATTCTGGATATCTTTTATGCTTCTGCTACTTTCTCATTTTTCCTCTGGCCATATCCCACAGCTGTCCCGTGTTGGTTTCCAGTGAAAAGCTTATTTTCTGTTTACACTGGGAGAAAGCAAACTACTTTGCAACCAAGTCCATCTTTCAAGCATATTTGCTTGAGCTCCCTGCCGGCATGGGAGTTTTTATTTTCATTTAATAGCAGTAGCTTCGATGTCAGCATGATTCTGCTTAGTGTGCTGATAGTGAATCATCCTGTAAGACAAACAGCAAACAATGAAGGGAGAAATCTGCTCAAATGGGAGCAGGAGTACAGTATTACTGTGAAAGGGTCACCTGTCAGGTCTCTAACAGGTTGCCGTCCCAGATTAAGCATGCCAATAAGGGATCTACCAAATAACTTTTGTTTTCCTTTACTTTTTATCACCTGTTAAGACGTCCTTCCTATTTTTTGTATACGTGCACTGTCCAGTCATTTGTATGTCTGATTAAAGTCTCAGTGCTCAAAATGTAACTTTTTAGATGCCATACAAGGTTTTAGATTTCAATGGCAACAGTGTTTTACCTCCAAATGTTCAAACAACAGACAGACAGAATTGCACCATTTGTCCGCCCTCTTGTGCAAATGTGACTTCCATTTTTCTGAATTCATGACCTTTATAAACAGGTCATCTTTTACAGATTTCACACTTCCTGTTCTGTTTGAATGATAAACAACAGAAAGTGTGAAATCTGTGAAAAGCATCTTTTTGTTGTAGATTTATTAATTTTCATGCGCATTAATGTATATTTATGCAGTAGCCTGGACAACGTGTCTTTGGGTCTGTATTGGAGTCAGGGAAAACATTACGTTTACATATTTGTATTGGTTTTTGTTGGGTTGGTTTTTTTAAACCACAGTTCCATTATTTAGGAATCCATTCTGAGTTTTGAAACAAGTGGTGAGTCTGTAAATCCTTTAAGCACGACTTCTTATGAAACACTACTTCTGTAAAACGTAAGTGGAGATTTGATTCGCCCTAGACAGCACCCACACGCTGCATTACCCAGAATGTCAACACTACTCTTTGTAGAAAATTGCATTGTCAGTGAACTTGAGCCTGCTGTCCTCTCAAGTGAATGAATAGCTTCCGAAGAAACGCTTCCTCAGGGACATTTGAAATGAGAAAAACCCAAGTCACACTGGTGTTTTTTTCCTCATGTTCGTAAATCACAAAAGATTTGGATCGCTTTCGTTTCGTACATGCAAAGCTCCTGTGCCACATTCTGCTATGATGGCAAGTTGTCTCCCGTTGTATTTGCCACTTTCCTAATATTTTACAGTATTTCTGGTCCTGATGCATGTTTGTGATTCCCGAGGACACTGGGATACATTCTACTTTTTTCCCCTCAGTAGTTACTTTGTCTCCCAGAATAATCAGTGGGCCACGCAGATTGTTGAATGTTTTTAATTCATTAATAAATAGGGTTGCTCAAACATTGGTTTCACTTGCTTTTGATACGGACATAAACTTGATGATGATACCAATAGATACAGTATGCTTTCCTTTATGTGCGTACATCAAGGCCCACAGCACAGTAACACAGTCCTAAAAAGGGGAAACATTAAAACAGAGTGTAGCAGCTGTACTGTTCTTTTGTTTAGCTTTTAGGGGAAACCTATCACAGGCCTTTTGATACATAGGTGCATAATCGGATGAGGTTGTGGTTATAATAAAAAAAAAAAAATAGAACTTCATTTGGTTCCTCTTGTTTGCTAAACAGGACAGTTGTTTTTGGAAAAGTCAGTGAAATGGTCTTACATTGCAGGTGTCATTTATGTAGCAAGGAATGTCGCTTTTCCCTTTCAGCCTTGAATCCACGAGACCTTCACATAATGTATTTTGTCTTATTTGCCTGACCAAATATTAGAGTTATCCTCTCATGAAGTGATATCTTCTTGTTGCATTAGTAAGTCTGTATGCAAAAGATGCTGAGGTACTTTAAAATGTCATGCAAAGGCCTAATTCTTTCCCAACAAATCACCTCGAAGCCAGCGGATGTCCCTCTGCCTCGTTCTCCCCTCCGTCAGAATCCACTTCATGTACTGTACGTTGAAATGGAGCGGGAATTCAACCGGAGTGAAATAAAGCTGCAGCCTCGTCAGTAATGTTTGCCAGTCTGAAGTAGAAGTGGGTGGCAAGGCTTCGCAAATATAAATCCCTGCAACGAATCTCCCCAGCAGAAGTAGGCAGATTGTGGATTTTGGAGTCCTAGTCATTTCAGAGGGACGGAGTCGCTCAGGAGTGAAGAATTTCAGGAAGCATGCCACGTTAGGTTTTTGGTACTAGCCTCGGCCGCTCAGGCAGCAAGAGCCTGTGGGTTTGTCACTGTCATGCTCTTCAGTCTGGGTGACACATACTCATCATAACTCATGTGCCTCTCATTTAATTCAGCCGAGGCTCTTTGTCATTTTGCTGTCATTTCTCTGTCTTTTTGCACAGCTGTCCATCTTTGTTAGCCTCATGAAAGAAGGAGGCCGTACCACTAGAGGAAATCAGCCTGTAGTTTGGCTGGGAGCTGGCTAACTGTCACCTCGCTGTAGGTGGATCCAGTCAAGACGCAGGCAGTCCTTTGGGTTGTGGACGCGTCACATGGCGCTCCATCCTCAGTGCAGTGCAGACACGGCCTGTGGCTCTCCTGCTGTCCATTAGAACAGCGTGTGGAGCTCATGTCCTTGTTGTTGCGCTGTAAGGTGGATCCGAAAGGTTCCTTCTGGTCTGGCTGTGGACTTCCCCTGCAGATCCTCTGTCGAAACGTGGACGTGTCTCTGTACAGACACTTGCGAAAGTTGGGCTTGCACAGCAGGTAGACCATGGGGTTGTAGATAGTGGAGGACTTGGCGAAGACGGCCGCCAGGGCAAACGCAGGAGGAGGGACCAGGGTGGCGTCGCCGAAGGCAGCCCACATGGCCACAGTAGCGTATGGAGTCCAGGCACCCAGGAAACCTATACACACTGCTACTGACAGCTATGGAGAAGTACATTCACACACACACAGACACACATACACATATAAGGATGCAGACACGCACAAACACACAGGCATACATGCAAGAGACTTATGTAAGTCCATATCAATCACAATCAAACAAACAGTGTAGGTGCAAATATTTATAGCACCATTCCCTCACACAGAGGGCATGTCTGTGCGGCCAAACAACACTACACATGGGAAGGTTACACAAAGACAAAGGATTTAATCAACAAAGAACCTGATAACCTTGAGTAACTTTAATCTCAACGTGAGCCCTTGAGTCACTGATGCTAAAGCGCTAGAGACACAGTCATATCCTCTGACCTTGACAATGAGAGCATGTGCATTGGCGGTCTTGGCCTGGGGTGACACATGCTGCTGGACGGCCTGGCGTGACCCCCGCACCGTCAGCAGAATGAAGGTGTAGGAGAGGAAGATGATGGTGCAGGGCAGCGCATAGCAAAACACGAAGAGGCAGACAATGTAAGACAAAGCTGAAAGCTTGTGGTTGGGCGCATGCCAATCAATGCAGCAGGCCGTGCCGTACGGTTCGGCGCTGTAATGTCCCCACTGGGCCAAGGGGCCCACAGCAAACACAGAGGCGTAGCACCACACTCCAACCACCAGGAGGCAGGCATGAGACGAGGAGAACTTGTTACCTGGTCAGAAAGGAGATGGAAAGAGAATTGAAAGTATATTTAGTCATTTTTCTCGTGTGTCACGCATTAACAAACATCAGATCCATCAGTTTCATCAATGAACCTCTCACCGTGGGTAGGGAAGCAGACTTTAAGGCAGCAGACTAAGGAAAGGGCTGTGAGGTTGGTCAAGCTGCACAGACCAAACAGCACTCCACACATAGCATACACCTGACAGGCAATTTCTCCAAACAGCCACCTGTACAGAGAAAGGGAGACAAGGAAATGAGACAGAGGCAGTGAATGAATGAATGAAGTCTTCACTGGCAGAACAACTCATTATAATTGCAACAAGGTGGAATAGCGGGGCTCGGCCGTGAAGGCTGAGGGAGAGATGAAATGGGAAACAAAGGGGGAAAAGATACAAGATACCTATGTGCGAACGCTGAGGGTATTGCCAAAGGGAACAAAGAGAGCGTCATCCCAAGGTCGCTGATGGATAGATTGATGATAAAGAACTCAGCCGGCTTCAAGGACGACCGCTTACGGTAGGCAACAAGTAGCAGAATGCAGTTTCCCAGGAGAGACAACAGACCTGGAAAAGAAGAGTGAGCGGGGATTGTGGACCTGATTTGTCACGCATGCATAGACTCAAGACTGGGGCCGGTTGTGGGTGGAACTTACAGAATATGCAGTAGAGTGAACCCATGAGCAGATCGTGCTCCTTGGAGATGGTGGAGACAAACACAGCAGATGTGTCTGAAGCATTTCCCATCTAGACAGGGAAGAAGAGGCTGAATGGTAAAATGTTGTTGTTAGCAGCAGCACACAGTTACAAAAGAAGTTACCCAAGCCCTGAACTCTGCAGATACTCTTATAGTTTAGGGGGAAATACCCAAAGAGAAACAAATACATTGTATAGCTGAGAGACAAAGACGTATTTAGCCTACTCCCCGTCTGTTCTGACTATTTGAAAGAAATAGATGCGTTGGAATGAATATTTCTCCAACGTGTATTTTCCAATCCATCTCACATACTGTCTGTAAACAACACTGGAAAAGTCACATTATTAAAAACAACATACACAACATATCTGCAGCCATCTTCCCATTATTTCTAAGTCGCTGGATACAGAGCTTACAGAACTCAATAAAGAAACTGCAAGCTGCTGCGCAATGTTTACAGTTGCATTTGTTTGAGCAATGTTCTGCAGATGTAGAAAATAGATGAAAAGGTTGTTGTTTTTTTTGTACCCATGATGAAGACGATGCCTGCGAAGTGGAAGTTAACAGACAAAGCAAAGCAGGGTTGACGGAAAGAAGGAGTTAGAAAGACTGTGCCTTTCAAGATTTACAACAGATGCAGTTACACTCCCCAAACTAATTTCCGGACAGACTGTTTATGTCGCAGAGGCCGAGAGTTTTACAGTGCAGATTTAGAGAGAGAGAAAGAGACAGAGAGAGAGAGAGAGAGAGTCAGACAGACAGAGAGAGCAAGACAGAGACAGAGCGGGATATGGGGGCAAGACAATTACGATTAAGATAACATGCGCTCAAATTTGCTTCAAATAGAAGACAGCGAAATTACAGTGTTGTCTCCATCTCATATTCATGTACACATGACTAAAGCATACACACACGCACACATACATTGGAGACACACACAAACACACACTTAATGAGATGAGATTACAGCATGTTTTCATTAATACTGTACATTCTGCCATGACGGACTGACAGCTACACAAGAGTTTCAGCTCTTCAGCGGAGACACTTCAGGGATAATAAATGAACCTAATGGATTGTTAGTAGAATCTTAATCGTGTCCGTCTAATTGAAGCATAACCCGGGACACTCATGCTCCTTGTTATGAGCCGGCGGGGCCCATTAACAGGGCAAACAAAATCTTCTTGGTCGCCTATCTTCTAACATGAAGACGCTATTCAGGATATCTTATATTTATTGATGCAGAGGAATGAAAAACGGAAATCGTAAAGGAAAGCAGAGTGCGAGGAGAATTGAGCCAAAATCGTCAGAATTGATGCGGAGGCAATCATCGAAGATAAAAGAATAAGGCTTTATTATTATTATGCAAGTCAACACTCCAGTCAATGACAAACCAAATATATTTCAAATGTTCAGTCCGTCCAGGTGGAGGAGACTCAGTGGGGTGTGAAACATTGTTACGAGGAATTATTTGGGTCACAGCTGAATCACTGGAGAAGGCACTCATCTAGCATCCTGCAGTCCATCAGCCGATAGGACCACAGTTTTAGTGCCAGTCGCCGCTACGCTGCCATGTCAGCGCAACACCCGAGTCCAGCTAGTAATGATGGCTTATCATGTCCCGTCAGACGAATTCACTGTAGAAAACATCACAGTGATTGTCTCCGTCTGTCACACTTGACGCCGTCATTAACGAGCAGCCACGTTTTCAATGTGTGATTACAGGACGAGGCCTAAATACAGTAGCGTTTCATGAGAACCGCAAGAGAGGCAGCCGGATTGGTTTGTAGTTCATCCATCATGTCAAATATAGAGGGTGCTGTTGCTGTCTGAACACTTAGAATAGTTCATTTTAACACATGTACGTTTTAAAGTGCATCTCATAACATATGAAAAGTCTTATTAAAGGCAGAATGTGTCGTCATTCTCAAATGTCTCTTCCCCTTCTCTTCGCCGGACACTTGCATTCATTCGTTGTATCGGAACACGTTTACGTAATCGGAAGGCCAAAACCAAGAACACCCTGAGCCGTGTGAGTCTGAAAGAGAGAGAGAGAGGGAGCGAGAGAGAGAGATCGAGAGAGTGACGGAAAGAAGGAGAAAGAGCTTAACCAGCTGAACTGTGACTTTGGTCAGCTGTGACAGATTGAGCGTTTGGAGAGTGGCTGAGCCGTGACACAACTGCTGTCACGTCTCCGAGCCTGGTTGAACGCCTCTTCTGTTCATCTGTGATTAATTGGACGCCTTTGAGACAAGGATAGACATTGACCTTTGGATGCACTGTAGGAGGTAATGACCATACACTGCCTGCTGAGTTGCTAATACATGATTTACCCCCATTGTTCTGCTTTCTGGGAACACTTGGCACCACATCGCTTCCTGCCCTGCCCCGCCCCGTGTTGCCCAGGTCCGCTGTGTCAGCCTCAGCGGAGACCTTTTGACGGTTTCATTTACGAAAGCAAAGATCTGAACCTATCTAGCTGTGGCTCACCGCTGTAGTCTGTATGAGAGGCAACGTATAGGTCTGTGACACGTTTCCCATCATCAGAATTGATTCAGTGTGTAAGATATTCATGTCAATCCGCTGAAACTAGGCCTGTCGGTCATAACCGTTAAAAGCCCGGAGTCACGGGAGATAGCGGCCAATCGACGGCTGAAAGCGCACGTTGGGGGGCATCTGATAGTAACGGCGACGCACCGCATGAATGAGCTTGAGAGCGGCGACAATTATAATGTCGAGAGTGTCCGCATGGTTTTCTGAAATTCCCCAGCCGCTGCCAAGAGCTGAATCTTTGCTTTGTGTTTGTAATCTGACCCTTGAATGTAACAAAATCCCAAGTACAACCGCTCTCCGCTCTGACAAATCAAACCTTATGATTCCTCCCTCCCAAAACACTATAAGCAACAAAACCTTCCACCTAATGTTACAGCGCAAGCCGAAGTGACGTAGAATTTCTTAGAAATATGAACTGATGCCTGTGCTTCCGTCAGTCAGCACATTCCTAAAATAAATAACCAATTACAGCTCATTTTCTTTAAACAACTATTTCCAGTGCATGACCATGGTGATGTCTTATCTCCACATGCGTCCTCCCGGTATGTTTTGTGCCTTGGACACATTGATATATCATAAAGTGTTTCCCTCTGACTGTTAACATGTCACTTTGCATCTTGTCCGCTTGGCTGTGCTTGACTTGGCTCTGTCCCATTCGCAGACTTATTCATTATTACGTTTTATATCTACCAAGACAATTCTGGGTCTGCTGCTTCTTATTTGTGCTCTTTGTGTAAATTACTCTTTATAGTCGTGGACATTTCTATTGGGTTACTGCCTTTTGAGTGCTTATGTAGCCAATTCTGACTTTGCAATAACCTTTTTATATGATTTTGAATGTATTTTACAATTTTAATTTGTTGTGCGTTGTTTTGTCTGCGTCGTTCTCTTGATGCTGCTTTTTTTTGGCAAGGCGTGTCTTAGAAAAGAAAGTCTTTATTGCAATGAAACCTGGTTAAATAAAGGATACAATTAAGGTTAAATAAAAATCAATATGGCAATAAAATGGGGCAGGTTGCTTCATACGCAACCCTCAAACCAGAATGCTGTCCATACTTAATGAATAGTTCTCTGTTGCATCTGTATTGTATATTTATTTAACATGGATTTGGCTCTGGTAAGCTGATTCCTTGTGCAAGAATTTGTATTTTAGTATTGTAGTAGTCAAAGTGAGATATGACTGTCCCTTTGTTCATGTGCAAATTATATAGGTACCCAATTTAGTTTGTGGGTTGTTGCCTTGTGCGACGTATAGAGAAAAATCCTGCCGTCAACATGTACAGTATGTCACATCACATGTAGCATGTTGTATGTCACATGATGCCCTGAAGGCCTGAGTGAACTCAACTTCATTTGCCCTCGCTGTGTCTAACTGCCTCCTCATCTGAGAGTGACGGACAAGTAAATGTCATCACAGTGCAATATTTTACACACTGTTCTACCAGCATGGGAAAGACTGGTGCATCTGCACAGGGAGGGGAAGATGATTCAGGTAATATACCAGTGGGCCACTTTGTAACTAACGCAACCAGTGCACATTCCCACAGAAAGTGTAGATACTCAGAATGTAAACTTGAAGAAGCATAAACATTTTGTTTGTCGGCAGGGCGTCCAGTGACATTTCTTACGCAATGACTCTGCAGACTTGATGATAAAAAGCTTAAGATGTGTTTAAGATTCCCAGGTGTGCATCTGAACACAGATCAATCACTTCTCTCTGTCACCTGTTGACTGTACAGGTGAGGTGTTTGGCACAGATTTATAAAACAGAAAAACAAAACCTGATCTGGATTCTGTTGTGTGCAGCAGTGGACTGGTTGGGCCTACCAGAAGCCCACTCATGCTTTTGTTTGTGTTTTTCTTGCAAATGATCTTTTCACATCTGAATGCTGGCTTGAGCATATTGGGATCTGATCAGATTTGTTGCCATAAAATGCCTTTCAACAAAGCAGCTGGAGAGTTTGAAGTGCATTCATACAAAAAGGGCCTTGAAATGAAGACGGGGGGGTTTTTTTTAAAACTATTTGCATAGAAGTAGAATGGCTGAGTGGTTTTTGTTTTTTGTTTTTTTAAGGAGGGTGAGCAGTCCACTCACATTTGTATTTTTATTCCTTATTTAGACAGTGGGATAGTAGTGAGGGAGACGAACGTAGGGGAGGAGAGGAAGCTCTTGCAGGATCTGATCCTAGACCAACATGTGGCTCCAAAGATGGGAGGCTCATTTATCAGATGGTTTAAAAGAAAGTTTTTATCACAAATGCTCTAATAAAACCAAATATTGCTCCTCTGTCATGTCTAAGAGTCTAATTAAAGAATTTGGACATATTGGACACTTTTTTTTAAATTCTTTCCAATGTTGAGGTGTTGATATAATAACCTGTCAGTATGTATAATATGTATATGTATAATATATATATATCACCTGCAGTATAGGGTTTGCAAGTGCTGGTCCTTCCCATGTCTCCGAGCCCGTTTCCTCTAAGCCGATGGGAAGGACAGACAAGAAAAAGATGTTCCTGCCACTGTTCATGTCCCCATCACTC